>JAOBRD020379154.1:0-36999 GCA_027575215.2 Hydrozoanthus sils
CCCCCCCCCCCCCCCCCCCCCCCCAAACGGTATTGACTTTCCTACAATATAGCTGCTAAAATACACCGCGCTTTCCTTCCTAGGTGTTGGAACAAGGAATTACTATCGTAAGATTGGCTACGAACTAGAAGGCCCTTATATGGTAAAAAGTCTCGTCTAGAGTGGAATCTCGTGACTCTAAACCTCTGCTGTTGAGCACCAATCGGGCATTGAATGCTGGACAATCAATCTCTGAGCCAGACAAAACGACAAATTGATAAAACGATTTTTTCAACTGTAGTTTTCACTTATCTGTTCTTTAGTCTTTCATAACAACAACTAAATTGCTTCTGCATCGTTGAACAACTGCGCCGTCACGGAATTCTGTGACCTGTGATAGCCATGGTTCAACAACCATTATCTGGCTTGTCTTCAAAATCTGAGAAATACACCTGCGTTAAATCTTGCTTGCTTCGTCAGATAATGTAATATAACCCCTTTTCTTCTCATAAACTAGTTGGTACGATGCAAGAAAACTGTTTAAGGGTTGTCTAGGCAACCAGCATCCGCTTGGAACACGGAGATTGTTTAGTACATCGGCTTACACTCCAGTTGTACAGCCACGTGTTGAGTTATCAGCTGGTCGGTTGTTCACAAGCAGTTTGATTGAAAGACTTTCTGCCCGCACCGAACATTTCATCAAACTTCTGCACGTACACTTCGCAATGTTCACCTAAAATACCAAGTGACGATCTTTAGCTTTTTACAAGTAAACAAAATAGCTGAAAAAGTAATGGAGGAAAATAACTGGAAGATCTTTATCTTTAATCTTTATTTATTTATTTACCCAAGGAAAATCTCATCAGGTATATTTTTAAAAATATCTAATATTCTAACTACTTTAATTACTATATACACTAACTATTCTAATAACTAAATACTACTATATACTACAATCATTTTAATAATGAACTATGTATATTTTATTATAAGTAGAAAAAAAAAAAAAACCTGCTTTCCATGAGATCCGTGCATAAAATATTAAAAATTCAAAGATTAGTTTTGCAGCCAGTTTTGAACTCATCTAAAGTACTCGCTTGCCGTAGGCCGATCCAAAGCACCGCACCACTGTAGCTAAAGCTATTCTTAAAATAGTTACTGCGGGGCTTTGGAACGAGAAAAAAGAAATTGGGAAGGAGGGCCTTAGTAAGGATGAAAAGAAGGGGAGAATAAGAAATGAGGTTGGTTGGGGAAAAGAAAAAGGAAGGAAAGTTGAATTCAAAGGAAGAAGGGCGAGAGGTGGAATAGAACGGCTGGGAGAAAAGCAGTTGGAAGGTAAGACGAAAATCGAGGAGAAAATTATATGAATTACAAGAATTAGAGGATGGTGAAATAGAGAGTGAAGAAAAAATGAAGAGAAAAAAGTAAAACAGAGGAGGAAAAGAGGGTAAAAGAGGAGCCATGACCACAATACAGAATGAACGGAGAAAAAATTCATAGCTCAAGTGCGAAATACCGGCACTAAAATGAACAAGAGGAATAACGCCATAACAGCTACGATTTTTACCTACAAAGGCCTTACGGTCATATTCAGTGTACAATATAAAGCATCGATCAGTCCATTACAAGTATCCTTGAAAAATCCAAGTCCGAATTTACAATGAAATATTAGTACTAGAGGTTGTGGTTTTTCTAATATAAAAAAAACGTAAAGTTTCGTGTCTAGGTTTTTGAAACAACCAAAAAACAACGAGCTTCGATGTTTAACACAAACAGGTTTAAACTAATCAGCTATGAAAAAATGGTATCCTACATATGGGCCCTTTGCAGCTATAGGTCACGCGACCACACTATATCTTTAAATATTTAGCCACAACAAAATGATGTACAGAAATGGAAATTAGTATCATGTCGAAGTTTCAGCTATTGACCTTAAATATGTAAAAAAAAGGAAAGCAACAGAAATATGATATCTCCTAAGGATTTGTACGACTAGAGAGCAAGCTTTGCTCACCAATACCATTCTTACATACATTATTTTGCTGAGAAAAAAATTGATTTTATATTTACTGTCATTCTTTAACTAAGTAATGATAGTTGATGCTATGCCTTTCCACTAATGTTAACCTGCTCTTTCCATTTCTGAACATTATTTTGTTACAGCTAAAAATTTAAAGGTAGTGTGGTCACGTGACCTATAACGTTTCTTGTTAAAGCTAAACTATAACGTTTCTTGTTAGAGCTAACCCTGTCTTCAATTACCTTTCACGCCCCTGCAATCGCATTTTCGTAGAGGCACAGTGTAGCACGAATAAGAAAGTAAAATATCACGACAAAGAAAAAAACGGGGAAAACCTAGCACACAACTTACATACCTTGAACAAAGTCCGGATTACCTCGAAGTCGAATGTTTCTTTGTTCAAAGAACTTAAAAACTGCAAAAGAAGGAATGTTGCATCAAACAGCAATCAGTTCATGCCAGTATATGATTTGTAAGTAAGGACCGCGACGCTTCGACTGCTTACGACTAATCTGCAACAGGCGATGTGAAGACTGTGATCTTATTCGCTTCTAAAGGCGTCGGATCGGCGCGTTGTGAACTAGTGCGATATCTTGCTGTATCTGCCACGTGTTTGATGTTTGCGCACAGTTGCAAGCCCAGCCTTGGGTGTCTCGACACCGCTGTCCCTGTTGATTTTATTTGGATGGAGCTGAACCTGAACGACTTCTATAACTTGTCGAGTGTTCCATTGTAGGTCTACTGACTTGACATTGCTCCAACTAGCGTAGTTCCCTGTCTTGTGTTTTTAAGTGAACAAGATCACAGTCTACACATCACCTGACGAAAACTAGTAGTAAACAGTCGAAAGTCACGGTCCTCAACGATTCACAACATGAGGCATATGAACTATTTCACTATATTTTCACTACATTCACGATGAATAACCTTATTCCGTTTATAAGGTTTGTTAAATGGATATCTACCAAGGCAGAGGAGCATTACTAACTCACGAAGAATCCGTTTTGGCCTTCTTAATCCTTTTAAGTCAGTCAGTTATCAAAATCTAAATTCTCCTTACATAGCTGAATAAAGGTATTGAGAAAATGAGAACCGATAAAAAATAACCAAAGTTGCAAATAAGCATTACCTCGCTACCAACGAAGGCCACAAACCAAAAAACTTGGAGTTGATAAAACCAACCTGTTCGTCAACTTTATTGCTGCGACAAACTAATGTGTTTATTCTTGCGATCGCACGCACGGTACGATTGTATGCGGTGCAATTTTGGGGCTTGTGAGCTCGAGTCTCGGTTTCGTAAGGATCGAAATATAGGGATCGAGACTTACTCTAAAATTTGGTAAGTTTTGCATTTCATTCGTCAGTTTCTTGGGACAAGCTACCACAGCTTTTAAAAAACGTCTAAGGTACAACAAATGGGTTCAAGCGAGGCCACGCCGCTGGAAACGAGAACCGATCCAAGTTTCACCGATCAACAGCATCAACGAAGAAACCTATAAACCCGCACAAAGGAAAGACATAGGTGGAGCTGCAACCAACTGAGCTACAGGGTCAGCTGGGAGTTTGGTGGTGGGACTGTCGGACTCGTCCCAAGCCCAGCCTTGCTGATGCTGTTGATCGGCAAACTTGGGTTACTCCCCGTGTCCAGTGGCAAGGCTTCACTCGAATCCAGTTGTTGTATTTACACATTTGCCTGTCAAAGACACCACTATTTGGTTATGTCTAAGAAGGACTTAAATAGGGTTTCAGACCGATTTTACCGAGTTTTGAGTTTCGAGCAACGAACGCCCTTGTTTGATGCCTAACTATTCTAGACCAAACAAACGGCTCCCACAAAACTGGAAGAGCTTTAATTGAAATCCGTTACATGGATCCGCTACTAAGCTCGTTTCCACATGTCTTAGCACTTTCTATTAGAAACTTCTAGCTTACCTGTATAAAATAGCATGCTGTCCTTAGTGTTGGAAGCTGATTCCAAGAACTTTCTAGGCGATACAGAGTCCTCAGCACCGATCGCACATATAAACCTGAGTGCTGCCATCAACTGGAACACAAAACAATGAATGTAGTTGAGGTTTATATAGGGCTATCGTTGTTACAACTTACTAAATTAAGTTGTTTGTCCCAACTAGATTAAAACTGGTACATAAGTAGTAATACAAACATAAAATCAAGTACTTGACACTTGAAGTTTTCTCTAGTTAAAAGATGTTAATTAGAAATTTTCAAACAGAAAGGACACCTTGTATCGATAGTCTAAGAACAATTGTAAATGATTATATAATCTGGTTTAGTGTTAAAGTGCCCAAAACCTTTCATTTTTACTTTATTCATCTGAAAGTACATATTCTAAATTTGAGAGTCACAACTCGAGAGCTGCTGGAGAAAGCTGGCATGAAACCTTTGTGTAAGGAGGTAAAGCAACGCAGGTTGAGGATGATCGGCCTTATCTTAAGACAAGATAAATAGAATGACTGTAATGTTGCAATGTCATGGACGCCCTCAGCGACAAGAAAAAGAGGAAGACCCAAAACGACCTGGAGAAGGACAGAAGAGAGAGAAAGGAAAGAAGCAGGTTGGCGGTCACGGAAAGAGGCAAGAACTATCGCAGCCAACAGAGAGAAATGGAAGCATTCCGTGAAGAACTTATGCGCCACGAGGCGTGTAGAAGATAGATAACAGGTAATATATTCTAAAATGAACATCTACGAAAAATGTTTTTAATTTGAAAAAAACGCGTTACTCTAGATAGATTTTGTTGGTCAACCCTTGTCGCTGATTATAAGAATGGCAGGCTCACTGTGACGTTGATTAAGGAATTTGCGTCGTATACAGCATCAAAATAAAAACAACTCTGTCGTTGTCAGATTTCAATTTTTAAAGAAACAAATAGCGAAAAGCTTCAATACATCTTTCCAGCATTTTTACACTCCACTGTCTTGGCTGTACGATGAGCAGTGTTCTTTAATCTCCGTCATATTAACGTCACGTCCTTAATCTACGTTAACGGTGTACCAAAACGGCAGCGATTTTATTGTGTTTTAAGCGAACAAGATCACAATCTACGCATCGCCTGAAGAAAACTAGCAGTAAGCAGTCGAAACGGTCCTCAACGATTCACAACATGAGGTTTTTATAGACTGGTAAAACATTCACGTTGTGTTCAAATCAGTATTTTTTCGTAAATAATCATTTAAGATACGTACTTTTAGAGAAGAAAACAAAAAAAGATAAATCACTGAATCTCACCTGCTGCTTCGATATTAAAACTTCAACAATTTCTTCGTTGGCAGTGTTCAGTCTCTGAAAAGAAAAGAACAAAGCAAAGCGGATGACCTCTTGCTGGCTTTATCACTTTAAACAAGAAACCGCGCTATAAAAGGGCGGCCTGTGTCTGACGATCGTCACCTTCAGTTACCACTCAGCCTCCGAAGAGACTTGACATGAAACAAGTGGACTATTTATGTGTAAAACTGTTTTGTGTAACATCTGTTTGACACAGAAACCAACAAGAACTTATGATTCTTAAGTAACAAATTATTATTACTTAAGAATCATAAGTTCTTGTTGGTTTCTGTGTCAAACAGAGGGAAACAATAAGGAAACATAATTCTACAGTAGTAGTAAAAGAAACGCAAGTATAGTACCCGAAGTTTCGACGAAACATGCGTTTTGCCTAATGAGAGAAAATTCATAGTTGTGAAAACATCCCTGAAAAAAGTACAAAACTTCCCTAATAGTCTACATAACTCTAGGGTAGTCGGAAAATTCAATATAGGACTCCGAGAGCCTACAGTGTATCATCCTTATCCAAAAAGACACGAGGGTTTAACCGTTTGCAGATGTTAGAGCAAATGCAGTACCTTCTTCTTAGTTATTTCAAGACCCTGAGTGAAGACTTCAACAAATATGAAATAATGATTATTCCATTAAAAACTATTATTCAGTACCTTCAACATATCCAGTGCCAGTTGGTAAGCTGGAGGGTAAGTACTCTCAAGAGATAACATCAAGCACGCCTTGAGAGAAAATATATAGAATCAACAAAACTTGATTTAAGATACTCCACAAAAAGCAACAACAAGAAACATTTTACTTTTAAACTACCAATGGCCTTAAGAGTAGCAAGAAAATGACGGCAGATAAGAGGCCTTGCCAACTAACTTTAAAAAATGATATAACATAATTAAAACAAGCTGAATAACTCCATAAAAGGCTACATTCTCAAATCCAAGCAACCACTACAATCTGATGAGTTAATTAAAAAAAGATTTAATGAATTACTCACCAACGGCTTGGAGTCACTTATCACGTGATACTGTAGAAACTAAGAAAAGAAATACATAAAGCCGAGTTTCAGTAAGTTTTTAAAGGGCTAAGAGATTAACTTTTTCTAAACGGAGCCATTGCAGGTCAAATGAACGTGGAACATAGTGTCTTAAGTATATTTATATTGTATTAATAAAGACACAACTTCATGTCATCATTGGGCCGTAGAACATATTCACTTCAATCTTCAGTTACAACATCTCCTTCTCACCTGACCGAAGAACAACTCATGTCATCGCCTCTCCCTAGAAAAAAAATCACGTCATCACCTCCTCTTAGACCAAACTCACGTCACCTTACCAAGGAACAGCTCACGTCACCACCTCATCTTGGAACACACTCACGTCAGCATTTCATCTTAGACCAAATCATCACCTGACCGAGAAACAACTCAGTCATTCCCTCAACTTAGACCAAATTCACGCGATCACCTTACCAAGGAACCACTCACGTCATCACCTCATCTTAGACCAAACTCACGTCATCACTTTACCAAGGAACAACTCACGTCATTCCTTCATCTTAGACCAAATTCAGGTCATTACCTTACCAAGGAACCACTCACGTCATCAAATTATGATATACCAAATTCACGTCATCACTTTACCAAGGAACAAATCACGTCATTCCCTCATCTTAGACCAAATTCAGGTCATCACCTTACCAAGGAATAATTCAGGTCATCAAATTATGTTAGACCAAACTTACGTCACTACCTAACCAAGGAACAACTCACGTCATCACCTCAACGTAGACCAAATTTACGTCATCACCTTACCAAGGAACAACTCACGTCATTCCCTCATCTTACACCATACACGTCATCACTTCACCAAGGAACAATTCGCGTCATCAAATTATGTTAGACCAAACTCACGTCACCACCTTACCAAGGAACAACTTACGTCATCACCTCAACGTGGACCAAATTCACGTCATCACGTCACAAAGGAACAACCCGCTTCATCTCCTTACCGAGGGGTCAACTCACGTCATGATCTCATCTTAGACCAGGAATAATTCACGCCATCACCTTACTCTACACCAAAGTCAAGTCGTTATCTCACCTTAAACCAAATGCACGTCATCACCTGACCGAGAGACAACTCGCGTCCCCACCTCACTTCAGACCAAATTCATGTCATCACCTGAACGAGGAACAACTTACTTCATGACCTCACCTTACACCAAATTTACGTCATCGTTTGACAATTTCTATCACCACCTGACCGATGTAAAAACCTCAGGCTCTTACTATTATCTAACCGTGAACTAACAAAGGTCATCACCTCCCTTTAAAAACAACTTCAAATTATCTATTAGTTCATGGACGACTTCTTGTCACCAACAGATAAAAGTGGAACGCTAACAGCCGCAGAATTCCCCCCCCCCTAACTACATGGAAACTCCAATTTAGTATCAGCTTCATTACGACTTACTTGGTGTAACTGATAGAAACATTTGTTCTGAACCAATGTGTTGATCACCAACTCGTACAGGTAGTGCTAAAAACACAAATTTTAGAAACTTAGAAAATATTCTCGCATTCACCATGACACTCATAGTTACCACTACTGCCACCATATCAACATCGTCGTTTTCATCTCTCCCTAATCTTCGTCAAAAAACAATTCCCACTAACCGTAATAAACAGTACTGTCAGTGGAATTTAATGTTTTGTGTTGATGATGTGGTGTTGTCGCTTAGAATTTTGAATTTTACGTCATGCTTATAAATTAGGTATAAAAACAGAAGATGTTTTTTACAAACCTCGACTTCGATGTTGAATTGATTTAAAGATCGGACATATTCCATCAGCACCGCAACAATAAACTTATATTTGATATCCTGGAGAAAAAACGTTTGTTAAAACTCTTTCTAGAGAGCTATTCAATACAACTGAACAGATGTCAAGCATTCTCAACAGGATTCGTTTAACAAAGAGCGCCTCGAACCTTATTATCGACGAATAGTGACAGCACGTACGTGTACATGTCTTCTTGTGTTACAACTGTTTGGGCTCTGTAAGTAAGGTAAAAAAGCGCAAAAATGTTACACATTCTAATTATATTGTTGTAAATACACACGAGTTTAACATAATGTGTTTTACCGCGACAAATAAACACGCCAAAACAACTAAGGTGCTTCAAGGCTGAAAATTGGTGAAAACAAAATTAATATTTACAGGTTTCATAACGGTAATAATTAAAAATAAAAAAGCTTTCTAGATCCACGGAAAAAGTTTCAAGATCTTGAAAAAATTTTAAGATTTAAGTTTTTATCATTATGTAAAGGTTAATACACTAGACTGATTAACTGGCTATTTCTTCAGAAAACACCCTTAGTACGAACCTCGAGACTAACTTCGTTGTTTGAGTTTTAGCAGCATCGTTTGCCTGGAAACAGGAAAATAATAGGTGCAAACTACTTATAAATGCAACCAGGTCAAAAATACAGCACCAAAATCCACAGTCAGGCATTAACTGATATCCTAAAACCTCTCAAAGTTTGAAAGAAATATTTGAAAAACGAGGGCGAGTGTTTCATTAGGTTTCCATGAAAACTGACGAAAGAGTTTTTCAATTAAAGTTCACTAACCGTCTTTACGGTCAGATGGAAAGGTTTAGAAACCCAAAGAAACACCAGTTCTTAAAGCATATGTGTTTCAACTGTTTTCAAACACATGTGTTAAATTGTTACTTAATTTGCATATTTATGAACCGACAAAGCAACAGCGTTTTGGGTGAATATCTCTCCTAAGACAGCTGTGCCAGTTCTTGAACAAATTTAGTCATTTAGTAATTTAGGCTACTGATATTCATTTCCCCTAAAAACACATTTTAAGAGCTGGATTATATGATAAGTAACATTTGAGCAAGCCACCTGGTTCTAATGCGAGTATCTTTAACTTGTGCGCTCATTTATATTAAAAAATTGAAGCAGCCAACTTGTTTTTGTAGTTTGACAACTTTCGTACGACCTTTTCTACCAAAATATCTTCTTCTTCCTCTTATGTTTACTGGTCTGAATCTGTAAGCCATGGCGAAATGAACAAGAGGCAAAGCTCTCGATTCAATAAAAAGCACCAAATGTACAACCGAAACTCATTAGAATCAGTTGTTGCAAAAACCAAAGTTCTACCACATGTCCAAAATGAAAAAAGTGTTACACTCACCTGTTGCGTGGAGCTCTCTACGTCCAATATTGTACGATAAACTGCATTCACTTTGTCAAACATGCGAGCCAGAGTTGTAAGGTTGCACTGCCTTCCTGGCACTAAAGCTGTAAAGAATAACGAATGTGGAGCTCAGTTTTCGCAAATGCGTTACGTATTAACTTACTCTTGAGGCTAACTAATCAACTTGCGAGGTTAGGTGAATAAAAGTTCCAAAACCATTACAGCGCTTTGTTTATAATGAAATAATTGGTATGTGAAACAGTTGAACGCTCGAGTTTGTTATTACAAAAAGGGACGCGTAACTACATTAACCAGCCACTATTTTCTGCAACTTAGCTGAATAATTATTGAAACCTCGCTTTGCCGGTGCTGTCTGGCAACATTTTTGGTTTAAAAAGTATTTACTCTCACGTGTGGCGAGCAGCGTTTCATTCTTAAGTACTGCCACCATCTTCACTTCGAAGGAAGAGTTATAGTACGATAAGAACTATGGGTAAAATACTAACTATAGACAAAGTACCAGTCGTCAAATCCTTTATTTTGGTGGATTGATTATTACGCTAAGAATTGCGGATAAAGTGCCAGCTACTATCTTCTGCAGTAAGTTATGATGCATTTAATTCCAAGTCATCTTTCATAGGGCGGGGCGATTTTAAACAATACAATACCTTGTTTGAAGACGGTTAGTATCACCATGAGGCTTTCTCTCCTCAACAGCAGGAAATCAATCAGCACTCCCTGCAATAAACATACTTACTTAGTCGAAATCTACATAACAGCAATTGGCGCATCAAAACGTAACAATCCAGGATATGAGATATTCCTGCTAACAAAAATATTGACAAAAGTCGCTCTAAGACTGGAAACCAGTCCCTCAAGGACAATGTCAGACGCAGTATGTTGTAGAGTTAATGAACTGGTTCTAGTTTACCTTGTCTTGAATCATTAGAGTGAGCGGTTCCAGCTTCAACATCACTTCCCATAGACAGCCTGGTAAAGATTGAAATTAGACTCAGAAGGACAGCGTAGGGTTACGGGCACACTGGGGGCCTAGGAGCCGTCAAATAAAGTTTACGCTTGGTTTTTTGTTCATTGGACTCCCTTTCGGGCGATTTGCCTTTCTCGAAGCTAGAGTTTACCCAATTTGCAATTGGTGCTATCTACAAGAGTCACAAAAAAACTTATCTTCCCCAGCAGTACAGGAAATAACTGCTTGTTTAGAGCAATTTCCACAAGTGCAAACAGAGAGACAACGAATTAAACTATTCAATCTGACAGTAACCACAGTCTAAAAAGGGGTACCTGCTTGTTTTAACGTTTTTAGTTGCAATTCACTGTATTTTCCTGACAAAAGCAGACTCATTCACTTTTCCAAGGCAAAAATTACTCCTGATTTGTGCTTGTTCCCCTGGATGGAACGACCCTGCCTGTAACTTTTCGACACATTATTTCAACACTTTTCATAAACGGAATTTAAAGACACAATCGAGTCCAAGTAGTTATGCAAGGTCTATGAAAATGAAAAGTGTTTAAAAAGTTTAAACTTCTTCGGCTGAATTTTATAGCAAGTATTCTAAGGGTTCCTTTTCAAACATGCACCGCTGGATAAGAAGCTGTAGTATAACTAATTGTGATCGTATAAAGACCCTAATACAATTACTTTCGAAAACTGTTTGAAAGTTCGATGTAAAAGGCTTTTGAAATTTGCATGATAAAACCTTGCAGAAACATAAAAGTCAACACCAAGTTTGCTTACCAAGTTTAGCATCTATTATAATGTTCGGTTGGAAAACGATCCAGTTTGTAGAATCTTGTTAAATGAGTTAAGAAGATGTCACAAATGATATGAGCAAAGCACCCATTTGACAGAGAAACACTTTGACTGGTATTTATGTCGGTTTGGTGAGTTGTGAGTTCAAGGATAATTTGATAAATCAGGAAAAAAATAGACAAATTTTTTGCAAAAGAATAATACTTAAAAGAGCTTTATCGATACGTTTCAGAAGAAGTCTGAAAAAAGTTAAAGAAAAACAGTACAAGAATATTGAGACTTTAACTGTTTCTTGAATGAGCCAATAAAAAGACTAAAAGCAAAAAAGCAAAATCCAATCTAGATACAACCATTTTGAAAAGGATACACGTATCACATTGAACTTTCCCCTCAGTTGTGTTGCCGTATTGATCTGTCGTGTCTGTGGATAAAAGCGAAAAAATCTAATTAGTTACTTACTACAGGCTCAATAAAACACTGTGAAGCCAAATCCCACTGCTTGCAGCGGTTGGGTGTTTACTTTTTATAGCACGGAACAGCGTTACCGCCATCTTGGATATTGTGGTCGAGTGGCATTGGGTCGAGTTGGGGAGGAACTAAAATCTTATGGTTACTGAGGTGTTAAACCTCAATCGGAATCTGTGGATTACAATAAACTAATACTTATATTAGCAGTATTTTGTTGACATTTTGCCATTCAAGGCCAATTTTAGATTCTTGAGAGCGTAGGGAGTCAAGTGATCTATACCCGGGGGGTACTCATTCATTCGTTCATTCATTCTTTTATTTGCCATAAGATCTTACACTAAGTTTAACAATAAATTAAGTTAACTGAGTAAATAATAGCAAGGAAGTTCTAGGAAAAAACCAGGAGGCTTATAGCAAATGAGCTCCCTTAACATAAAACTGATTAATTAAATATGCATGGCTAACAGGAACGGCTTATCATACATTTTAATAAAAAGAAAAGGACAAAACGAGATGACAAAACAAGACTGACGGACAAATAATAAAGTTGTCAAGATTCACAAAGACAAGAGAAATTCCTCGAGCTTACTGCTAAATGACGAAATGCTTTTACCACCTTTGATGTTTATATTTAACGAATTAAAAAGCTTGGGTCCTTGAAAGCGAATCGAAAACTGTCTGAGGTTAGTTATACAAGGAAATATATAAAACAATTTGGACGTCCTAGTACTATAGGAACGAACTTGGCTTGTTAACATAGATTTGAATAAGTTAGGAAGCAAGTTTTAGGTGAAAAGAAACATGAGTATTGGTAAATATCATAGAATTTCAGTATTTGTAATTTTTTAAAAAGTAGACCGGTGTGGGAGTCAAAACAAGTTTTACTTATTATTCTGATTAATATCTTCTGCAATAAGAAAACACGTTTCAAGTTTGACTGGTATGTAGAAAGACCTTTAAAGGTCTATCACTCGACCCAATGCCGCTCGAGCACAAAATCCAAGCTGTGCCCTGTGAGTTTTCCGCGCTTAAAGAAAACACCCAACCGTGCCTGCAAGCAGGCCATCTAGATAGGTTTTCTGTTCAACTGAGTAATAGAGAAATTATATCAAGAAAAATCAGAGAAAACAGCATGTCGCAACGCAACTCTACCATTCACATCAATTTTAAAGTAAACTTTTATATATAATCTCATTACTCAATGTTTCCACCGTAGACCTTAAAAACTAAAGTTTCAATATTGCGAGTAGTAAAAGAATAGTAAGGGACGTAACGGCAGTTTTTTTGTTTGTTTTAATTGCAACTTACTCCTGTTTCCATATTTGGGCTATGATTCTGTGCTATCAGTGGAATAGATTGAGACAAAACAAAGGATAAGGTTCACGAACGCATTTTTTGCTCACTGACAGGGGACTAGGCCCAACTGACAACTGACGTCATTCCTGGAGTTTTGCAATCTCTTCTGCTTATCTTGTTTGGGTATAACCGTTGGTGTCGCGTTTGGGTTTCAACGCAACAACCAAACACAATTCATGTAATCTTCGCCAGTTTCAACGCCCCCGGCCCGTTCAAGAAAAAAAAAGCTTTTTCTGTCTACGCACTGTTCTACGTATCCGGAAATGACGTCAACGAGACTTTTCGAACCCAGTTTCTTGAGTACTTGGTCATGATCCATATTTCACAGCCGCAATATCAGAAGAGCGGGGTTAGCTTTTTAGCCACACCATTTAAACACGAAGTTCGTAGCTATTCGGTGATATAAAACTAAAAGAGACATTCAGGAGATTGCGGCTTCGAATTAGTTTAAAACAAGATCATTAACTACAAGACAGTGTAATAAGTAATAAAGGTTTACACCGCAAATGAGGTTAAAGAAACTCGCGTTTCGTCAGACGAAGGACTATAGTTCGAAACATCAATTTCATTCAACTCTTTTACGGTGTAAAGCTTAAAATATTCATCAAACTATTGCTGCAGAAACACAACGCAGCATTTAACCATTTATTACCTAAATGTACGCAGTTTAAATAAGTTGGAAGAACTTCAAGCTCTATTTAAGAGTTTATCGTAGGTGTCTAATTTCGTATTCTAGAAACCAACCAAGATATTTTACAATCACTGTAAGGAAAAGAACCAATTCTGAATAGTTGAAACATCTGCATGTTGTGGCTTCCCTGTCTGTTATTAGTTTTCCTGTATTTTTTGTGTACTATGTGTACTATGTATTCATGTACCTTGTATTTATTTGGCATTTTTCAAGCCGTGTAGCCATTTACCTGGCAAAATTAATAATATAAATAAAATAAAATAAAATAAAATAAAGTGCCTTCTTACCCATTACCACGTGGGTTGCTTCAATTGGTAAAGGTGCAAGAACTGGTTGGAAATGTACAACTTGTCCATCAAACTCCCCTCGCATTTTTATGTCATATAACATTGACGTCTGTGGAAATATGTATTAAAAAGACTATTGTTCCCCGAGGGCGAGGTCTGTCTTGGTAAATATTTGCCTAAGGTTTTGCACAGAGCAAGATTAGTGAGCTCTGTACCAAAATTCGAGAGAAAATATTTTCCTGAACAGACCGAGCAAACGAAATTATTAAGATATTAATAACATAGCTTCAGTTTTACAGTAGATTAATAAAAGAGTTCATGTGATAGCGAGAAATCAGTCCATTAATTTCGCGGTCCTCTGTGGAAGATATCCAATGGATCAAGGCCAATCAGCGCCTAAGAATTGGTTATTGGCCCTAGAAATTTTAAATCCTATGTAATAAATATCAGTATTCTTGACGTGGATTATTTATAAACTGTAGATGAAATGCCACTGCGGTTCAGTTTAATTTTGTTTGTTGTTTCTCTTAAAAAAAAACTCTCACTTAAAGGAATCCTAGACTGTACACCATTCTTGGTCTCAATTATTTACTTTTTTCAAGTCTGTGTCCATGTGAACAGCTCAAACTTTGATCATTCTGTACATAAATCTAACGCCAAGCATTTTAGTTTGGTCATTTCCACGGTTTGAACTTTCCGCGCGCCGCCAAGTATTAGCCACTTCGCTCTACCAGGACAGAGACCACCCACAACATCAAATGAAATAAAAAATGAGCTAATGCCCCAGAACGGCTGCCTTCGTGTTACAAACCTTAGAAGCCTGGTGATGCACGATGACCAGATTGTCCTGTAGAAAAAGTAAGATTTACTGATTACGGCTCCGTCGTCCACACACTAAAATATTGAAACACAAAAACTAATGTTCTTCTGCCACTTAAAACAATTTCGAAACTTTTTATAAAAAAAGATTAAAGGAGCATGATCACGCTAAGTAAAAATTTATAAAGATGAATTTAAGACAAAGTACTTGTTGCATAAAACAACGAGAAACGTTTCCGATATTCTGATCATCATCAGGTCTTGCAATGCTTGGAAGTTTGATTGTGTCTATATGTTAAGTTATCCTATTTGGAAATTGGGCTAGGGTTTAGGCTTTAACTTGCTATTGCAAGACCTCACGATGATCACAAGATCAAAAACGTTTCTCGTCGTTCTCATGCAAAAAAATATTTCATCTTAAGTTTATAGTTAAAAAAGAACTTGACTGAAACGCAGTCAAAGTACAAGGCGCAAAACTCAACCACTTACATCATACCATTGGTGAATATAGTTCAGTGGCACAACAAAACTGAAACGCACGAAAATCCACGCAACGCTTGCTTTACGAAAACCACAAATTGTTAGCTGTGTAGGTTTGCTTTACACTGTGGTGCCGTGCGACTCGTTCGCTGTGTAGGTTTGAGTTACATTGCATGCGGTACAACTCGTTAGCTGTGTAGCTTTGCGTTACATTGCATGCGGCACAACTCGTTAGCTGTGTAGGTTTGCGTTACATTGCATGCGGCACAAGTCGTTAGCTGCGTAGGTTTGCGTTACAATGCATGTGGTACAACTCGTTAGATGTGTAGGTTTGCGTTACACTGTCGCAAGGTTTTAAAGTGAACAAAATTTTTTTCAACGATATTTAGAAACATTTAGTGGAAACTATTGACTTGAAGTTGTTCAGCTGCCTATTTTGCAGTACAAATAATTCGAAGCACATAGTCACAGGAACTATACAAAACATAGTGATAGAGACCTTTCCATTTCTATTGACCATGACGAGCAAGAATCCTATGTGTAAAGATCGAACAAGACATACTGACTTACCACAACATTAACCGCAAATCTTCCATTCACGTTGAGTTTCAAGATGGCTGCTTTCTTAGCTGGACTATCCCTAGTAGTGACAGAAGCTGAGTGTCAGCAAGGAAAAACCTAGCGCACCAATAAAATTTAGTTTGTCCCTAACAACCGGAAAACTAATTGGCTGTCTTAGTTCTTTCGCCGGCTAGTTCCTCGTCTCTTTTTGCCTTAAACACTACAAATATTTAATTCAAAAGTAGGGCACACAGGCGTAACCTGCAGTCAGCAATACAACTTTTGCTGTCAATTGTGGCAAATGCCAGTAATGAGTAAATACATTCATTTGGGTCCAAGTAACATTCAATCGTGTGAAATTATCATTCATTAACAAAATTGAACATTCACAAAGATTTTTCATTTTAAAAAAATAAAGAATCATTTTAATGTTTATCAACGTCTTTGCACACTAAGACTGATGAAAGTCATTAAAGCGATCTCAA
Source organism: Hydrozoanthus sils (assembly GCA_027575215.2). Lineage (NCBI taxonomy): Eukaryota > Metazoa > Cnidaria > Anthozoa > Zoantharia > Hydrozoanthidae > Hydrozoanthus > Hydrozoanthus sils. The sequence continues at coordinate 16,425 of JAOBRD020379154.1, forward strand.
CTACCATTTGTGCTCTTACACTAAAAACAGAATAATTTCAAACACGTTCTGTGAAACGGTTGACAAAAACAATATCAACAGAACATGACGACATATTTCTATTGTTCAAAATAAAAATAAAAATATACAAAACAGGCCAAGGTTTTGGTTTGTGCAGTAACAAACAGCAAAACGGTTTAGTTGGTACTGAGGCAATATTTTTGCTTTTCAATCACTCAGTAGAGACACCAAAGACAAAAGACAAAGTGGCCATGTTGGTGTCCTGACCAAAAGAAATAATCAAGATTAGGGCTAAGGATGTGCAAAGCCACAAGTTCAGTCTTTCTATTTCCCCAACGCTTCTTCATAAAGAAAAAAGTCTCGACAAAATCAAGTATGCTGACAAAACAAGAAAGGCTGTGAACAGATTACACAAAGTGAAACAAACAATAATACGGTACTCGTGAACATATTTCTTTCATATTTAGTGAATTGACGGCGCAACATGTAACGCAAAATGCTTTTTCCAGCATCCTTTACTCGCATGCCTCATTTGACAACACCCAGTATCTGGTGAGCATCAGGTGACCAAACTAAAACCATGGTCCCAGTTTCACGTGAGCATCACGTGACGAGACCTAACCACAGTCCTTTTCTTGGGAACGTGAAGCATCTTTGCAGAGGTGTACTAGCATGTTCGACTCCAAATCCTAGGGTCACGAGTTCAGTCGAGCCCTGGTCAGGCCACTGTGTTGTGTCCTTCAGCAACTGATACATGTCCTAACTCGACTTGTTCCAGTCGACCCAGCTTTATACTAACTTCTCCCGGGAGATTCTTATCCGCTAAACAAAGAATCTGGGGCTAAGTGCTGGGCCAAGTGCTGGCCTAAAGGACCGCTTGGATCAACAAAACATTTAGCGTTTGGCTCGTTTTGTGGTTTCTTGCGTTTTCAAAAGTATGTATAATCTCTGTAACAAATATTTAGGTCCCGTACCTCTGCAGCTGGTACAACACAATCTCAGCGCCCACCAGACCTGCTGCACTTCGCCCCTGGTTCTTCAGGATCACCACGTACAGCTGTCCGTAACTGTTGAACCAATAGGGAGGCATCGTATGGTATTTACATATCTCAACTAGTAAGATATGCTAGAATATGCAGCACAAAGAATGATTTCATACTACGACACCAGCGCCTGTTGTCTAAACTACTACATCAAGGATTTAAGAAACGACAACTTGAGAAGTCATTCACCAAATTTTATAGAAGACACTATGAAGAGGTAAAGAAGTATGGGACGACGATACAAGAGCTGCGATCCTAAGACGGTATCCTTTTTGTTTTATTCAAAATTAAAGTTAATTTTTAATTAATACATCAGTTTTTTGTTTTTTTTTATCTCCACGCGCAAGTTATTCAAAACCTTGTGTGCACGCGCGTACTAAATTTTTTTTAAATACGTTGGTACAGGATTTAATGGAGCCGAAACCAATTGTGGAATTGCACACAGTTTGGGTATCGTGCTGATGAACAGTAACTGATTGCGTTTCTTTTTCAGCAACATATACAGTTTGTCTGTACAAATTTAAATGTCAATAGGCCATTTGCACAATGACGTCAACATACTACAACTACCAGAATCTTTTTTGAGTTTTCTTTCGCAATTCAGAAGCACAAATTGCTCTGAGAACTTTTAAACAATATTAAGTTTAATTTCTTGAACAAAAGAGACATTGAAAAGGTTTCTGGTCTATTCATATTCTTTCTTTAACACAGGTTTCGTAAACTTTTGGCCCAAAGTAATTGATCTTTTCGAATACCCTTTTTGGTGTTAACAAAAACAACAAGATAGTCATTCATTCAGCTGTCTGCCTTCAGCCGAGTTGAAACTCCGACTCAAACCATGTGCTTTCTCATTTTGTTTATCTCTACCATCGTGCCGAGTAAAAACTGAGTTCATTCCATTTTGGTTCGATAATCAATCAAGCACAGCTATCAGCATTTATGTCCAGAGATCTTTTTGATAAAGAATTGTTCAGGTTTTCCAGGCCTGGAAACTTAATTTTACTTCCAGTTGTTGACAGATGGCACGAGGCTGTTATGGTTCAAAGACCAATTATTTACAAGATAGATCTGTTAAGTCTTAAACAGTTTTAAGTTTACCCATATATTACTGATCAATAATTACAGTTCTTTACTTATTTGTTAAGATATTGTTAACTACTTTCTGTATCATGTTTAACACTAGTTAAAAATACTCTATTTAAATTTCCAACATTTTGTATTTCCTCGTCTGATCTAGCCGCTGACATCCTGATAAATGATAAACTAGAATTCTGTGTGGCAAGTCCCCCTCCCCCCAAAGAGAGCTTGCCACGCAGGCTAATATTTTTTCTAAGCCTGCTACTTGGCTCGATTAGCCCAATAATTACTCGACTAACAGTGGACTACTCTAACGTGTCTGTATGTGTGTGAATAGAAAACAAGAATTCTAGTTTATCATGCTGTTGACCATGATTTCTTTTTGTGATCCCTAGGGATTTTGGGTATGAGTATCCCCTTCCTTACCCCATCCCCCACCCACAATCACCCTCCTTCTCCTTCTCATCTTTAACATCATCAACATCATCATCATCAACTAAACCATTACCACACTTACATATTAGCCAAAGTAACATCTCTCTCTAAGAGGGTCAGTTTCTGACTTTTAGTTCCTGGAAGAAGTTCAACCTCAAACTTTGGGAGTCTCATCACTGATCCTGCCTGCAAAGCAAACAACATGAACATGTCAATTAAAAATTAATTCAGTGCAATTTACAATCATGACTTTGACTACGATTATAATTACTGTCAGTACAAGCTTGATTATGAATACGACAAATAAAACTACCATTACAACTTTAGCTTCAGCTGCGATTATGAGTATTATCATTAAAACTCCGATGTTGATTTCTTTTTAGCTGATTCGAAACTCTTTCTTTCTTAAAGAAATTCTTACCAGTGCAACATTTTGTTTATACAACTTGCTCTGTACTATTATGTACATTATTCAAAAAGCTCCAAACTGGCTCATACAGTTTTGATACTTTTTAATAACTCATTCAGATTATTTCCAAATTGAACTTGAAATCGTGTGATTACCTATACATGCAGATGCAGAGATAAAAAGACAGCAGTATTACAAAAAACTTCCAGACGAAAAGTCGTAAATACTGAGTAAATAGCATCCTCAACATTTTTTGAAGAAAGGATGGTATGGGCACAAGTACACTATATACAGTAGCCAGCAGTTAAAAACTCGAGTTTTGTCTTGGTTGCTAGCTAGCTGAAGAAGATTTTGTACACACAATATTTAGGCCAGATCAGGAGAGCAGACTAGGGGAATTTTGCAACGAAATTTGCAAGAAAGTGAGGTGTAGGTTCAAGGAATGTCAAATGCTGACTCAAATGACATTAAAAGTATTCGTCAAGCTGATCATATTGGAACTTCATTTTCGCTTCCTAAGAAAAAATGACTGCTTATCAACTTTGACCGCTTATCCAACCAAACCAAATCATTTGCCTGTTGAGGTCAGCTCTGTTATAAACAAATTTGTGTCATGTTTTGCTGCGATTTACACCTAAAATCCTTTAAAATGATATTGTTGTCTTTTTACCTGATCAAGTATTCACACAACAAGGCGACAAAACCAAACCAATGGCAGAATGAAGCTTCTGAGCAGAAAGGCTGATAACAGCATGTTACCATTGCTAAACAATGGTCACCTTGATGAATACTTTCTCTAACACTTAAACTAGCATTTAACAATGAATCTACCTCACTTTTGTTGAAAAACAAACCACTATAAAACAAACCAAGCAAATATTTTCAGCTTGAGCTACACATACAGTATTCACTTTCTATTAACACAGCTAGTTTAGCCCTACTACTAATTGTCTGACTGGAGACCCCAATACTTAATGCCCGACTTAAGTTTCTATTAGAAGCGAATGAATCTTACCCTAAAATGGTATGGGTGGATAACATTTCCAGCAGCTGATGATGACAACAATAAAACAGCACTCTCTGGCTGCAGAAAAACACACAGTCAAGTGAGATTTAAATGCCATAGTTGTCAGTATTTTGAGTAAGAGGAGAAAGATAAAAGAACTGGAGGACTGAGGACAAAGAATATTGATTTAAGAAAAATATAAACAACAATGTCTATTTAATTATAACAGTAATAACTATAACAATAACATCAAAACTGATCAAAGTTAATTTGTCTTTTGAATGTTTAAAAGGTTTAAAATTCAATCGGTTTCAACTAAAAGTCATTTTAGGAAATATGATCACTAGAGAGTTATAAACATGTCAATACACACAGTTTAATAGCTTTGACCGGTTATACTTTTAAATATTTTTATTAGAGATTTCAATGACAACAACAATATATTGAAAACAACATTGACAGTAAAAATAATAACATTGATCAATTTTACTATGATCTACTAATATATTTGAGAGCATAGATTCACAATTTAATCTTTACTTGAAGTACTTCAAAAGCTTACACAATCGGTCTGGACTCAAAGTATTCCATGGAGCATGTAAGTTTTAACCTGGGCTTGATCAAACATTCCATGGAGCACGTAAATTCTAAAACCAGGACTTGATGAAGCATTTCATGGAGCATGTAAATTTCAACCAGGACCTGATCAAGTATTAAATTTTACCAGGACTTGATAAGGGATTCCATGGAGCACATAGAACCATGGAACTGATTAAGCATTCCATGGAGCATGTAAGTTTAACCAGGACCTGATGAAGTATTCCATGAACATTGCATGTAAAATTTTACCAGGACTTGATGAAGCATTCCATAGAGTTTACAAACCCTTGATCTGTGACATAATTTACAATGAAGTAATAAGAAAACATTTTTACATACCAAGAACACAAACCAGTTTACTTGAACACTGTAGTTCTTAACCATCTTCAGACTGTGTTTCTCTGGCATAACCTGATACATTGGGATATTAATCTGAAGTTACTACAATAGCAAAGAACCAATGGACTTGTCTCCTACTAGTAGACACAATGGTCATGCAATTACCTAGCCCAAACTTGTTTTCAAGATTGTCACTAGTAATAAATAGAGCCCTAGGTATGTAGTGGGGGGAGAGGGGGTTGAGGGGAGGAAGGGTTTGAGGGGGCAGCCCCAAGCAAAATGGAAAAGAAATGAAAAAATATGTATATGTATAAAACTAGTAGTTTTTATCAAAAGTAAAGTGCTACAAGTACTACTGCTGATGACGTATGATATTGCAACACTACAGGCACTAAAATCATCCATCATCCTCCCACTCACGAGATAGACTACTATCTTGTGACACAGGAATCCCACAATGGACTGTAATGGTGTTGCTACTCGCTTTGCTCACAACAAAAATAAATGCAGGCCGATAAAACAATAACTATCTAGTAGTTTTGAAATTCTGAAATCTTTTCAAGTAAGCATAACAAGACTGCTCCCCACCACCACCCCCTTCCACCACAAAAAATAATGCGAATTACCCTGAAATAGGCCTGGCAAGTTTTGCAAGGCTGTAACCATTGTCATTGACTTACACTGTAAGTTTCAATATCATTGATTCTGTCATTTTCACTCACTGTCACAGTTACTGCTAATTAATTTTCACCATTTATAGAGTATCTGATGATCATCAAATACTGACAGTCATTTTAAACTAATTTAGTTTTGTAAACAGATTCTAGGAATGTTGTGTTCCCAAGCTAAATGAAGCTCCAAAGCCCAGGTTTATTAGTATCAACCAGCGCAGACCGATTTCAATTCTTGACTTTAATAAATACAGTCCACACGGTAAAAACTGAAATTAACACAGGCTGCGTGTTGTCACATTCAGGCCAAAAACAAAGGCTACAAAGCATTCAAATCTAATTACTCAGAAATCAAAGAGACAAATGCTTTTAAAAGATAAAATAAAAAAAGGTGTCTCTGATAGAGGATGGCTCCCCTTAACCAAGTTCAGCTGACTCCGAACGAAATACAGGGAAGGCAGTTACTTAAATACTAGATATTCACATTGATACATCACTGATTACAAGGAAAGTCACATAGCAATTAGTGAAATAATGAAACATAAATAGTTCTCAGCTTTAACGTTACAAGGGAATCTTCTCAGAATGCCTTGGAGAAGTAGGCTAATATGGTTTTTAGGAGTAAACTGTGGTCAGATTAACAGAAAAGGGTCCAACATGATGAAAGTAGTGAGAGCAAAGTACCAAAAAGGTTTTTTTTAAAGGTCTAAAATGGTGTTAGACCAGCAAGAGTTAATTGACAGCATTTGTTAATGATGCTGTTATTAATTTGTCAGTCTGGACAGCAAGAGTTCATCTCTAATAATGCATTTTGTTAGACCTGCTGTTCATTTTATTTTACCTTCTTCAGAAACTACTAGCAGAGGTTCTATGAACTAGGAGGGGGTATCCAGAACACTTCAGAAAGTCACTTAATGAGCCACTGTTGATTAGGCAGATTTAATGATTTAAAGTACAAAGGTCTGCTTCTTAAAAGCTTATCTCAGTTGATAAGATCACTGCCTGGCAAGTCTGGGACATCTGGTTTCATTCTCAGCCTTTAAAAGGTTGAAATTTTCAATAATTGTGCAGCCTTCTTTTGCCACACCATCAGTGGATGGTTTGTTAAGTCAATTGTTTAGTCTTTAGCCTTTTAGTAAGAGACTTAAAATAACCCAAACACTGGTTGATAAGAGGATTGCAAGATTGCAAGGGGCATTTATCTTCACAAACAATATTGAAAACTGTGTACATGTAGCAACCAATGGCCCTTGGAATACATTGTCTTCAAATATCCAACAACATTTATTTAATAAAATTCCTGCATAGGTCAATTAGTCAACCATATCATATAAAAATAATGCGTGTATGTACATGTATCATGCCAAAGCTTACACTTACTTTATTTATTTAGCAATGAAAATACACTCCTCTCTAACTGTTGAGTTCAACTCACCATTTATTCCTAAAATAATACTGATTACATGCTATTAGCAAAGTCAACACAAATACCTGGTAAAATTCCAGACCCTGGTTGGTAACAAACACAAGTTCATTGAGGTTTGTCCAGTTGAATCCAATTACTTGGGCAGTCTTACTCTACAAAACAGTAATTATAGCATTAGAAAAAATCTAATAACAATCTGAAGTTCATGTTTACAATGCCTACAGAACAATCTACTACAAACGTGTGCACCGTTGCCTAGTTAGAAAAGTTGGTAAGGCACCAGTCTGCTGTGCAAGAGGTCAGGGTTCAATTCTTAGCACCTGTCTCTCACTTATGATCTTAAAGAAATTAATGACAGAGACATTGATACCTTTGCTCTATTACATCAGAGCTGCAACTAGTAATCAGCCAGTTCTAAATTCTTGTGTCTCCTCAGTTAAAGCAACTAAACCATTGGGCCAGACCTTAAAAATTGTGTGGGACTTAAAAATTCACAGTCCATTATTGTTAATATAAACAGTTGGGTGGAGTAGGGTGCCCCACTAAAGTAGGATGGCCTCAATTGAGTACTTAGGGTGACCCCAGTGGAGTTAGAGTGACCCCAGTGGAATAGGGTGACCCCAGTGGAGTAAGGAAACATATTAACAAAAGTAATCTTTAACTCGTTACATTCACGTATTATATTAACCTTATTTCGAGTATTTGTGTTTAATATTTTGCGACTAAAATTTTCTATTTTGCAGCCAAATTTTTGAAACTAGTCGCAAATTTGCGACTTATTTTTATTTTTAATTTCAAGCCCTGTGGAACAAGGTGACCCAGTGGAGTAGGGTAACCCCAGTAGAATAGGGTAACCCCAGTGGAATTGGGTGATGGCTTAATAGTATTGGATAGTAAAACTGTTCAAGTACTATAACTATAATATATAACTATCAAAAATACTAAATAACTTTTGAAATTTTAAAGTCATTAACCTACAGTAACAACTGCTGTCAAACTTAAAAGCATTGCTTACGAATGGTGGTTGGAAAGATCTGCACATGCAAGGTCAAAGTAACTTGCAGCTGCCATTAAGCCACAAAGGAGGCCGACATTACCATTATCTACTTAAAAAAACTAAAAGATACCCAAGTGTTTACAGTGGTAAACAGCTGTTAAATTGTCTTCCTCTGCATAACCAGCACAGCTATAGTACAGTTAACAAACATACTCAAGTTCCCAATGCAGATAATTAATTTAAGACTCAACTGCAAATGTAACACTTATGGGATGTGGCTGGAAAAATAATGGTTTCTAATATTAAGTAACTTAAATATCTAATAATAGTTGGCTTTAAGGCAACATGGAAAGAGGGCATTCACTGCTTATGTCTACTGTACTTTAGAAAAAACACAGTGAGCCTTGTGTTAGCAGCATTGACAGCGAGTTCGGCCAAGTTTAATGCTTCTATGTTACACTTAGGTTCACTAAATTGTCATTTATGTCTGGATTTACTGTATCCATGGTGTCATACCTTACATGACTGACTGTATTGGGATGACTCTATCCCATCAGCAAAGTTAATGAAGTCCTAAAATTCAAAGTATATAAAATAAATCATAGCAGAGCAGCACTTCTCTAATTTTATATATAAGGTCACCCATTATCAAATACAAATACTTAAGAAAAGGCTGACAAAAAAAGTATAATAATAATAATAATAATGAATTTATGGTTATTGAAAATATAACATTGCACAATAAAAGAACTACTTTTAATTATGTACAGTATAATTATAATTATGTTTTACATTTGAACATCACACATTATTTTTTGTTAAAAATTTAAAATGGATAAAAAGGTATAGAAAAGAGACTGAGTGCTTACAGAGTATCTGAGAGAGGAAAGTATTTTAAAGCTTGTTAACAAAATTTGTAACAGCTGGGAAAAAACTTCTTTTATTTAAATAGGCCTGTATTACTATTATCATGCAGTTGCCAGCTACAGTTATGTGCCAAAACTCTGGTCTTAGGGATGAGTTTCAATTCTGTTGCTCAGACACCTAGTTAGGTAGGCTTGTATGCCAGATGCAGCAGCAATGCTCCAGGATTGAATGGAACAGCCCAACATGGACCGATACCAGCTTATGTTTAGACAATAGATTTTTAGCTTATCTACACGAAGTATGCATGGTAAACTAAAGTATGCAATTAATCTAGGTTGTTCTACAGATTGGAATGCACTTACCACAGTTCGAGGAGACCTTTGGATGGCTAATATCTTAAGATCATAGGAAAACTTGATTGAATGAACATGTCCTGCATCTGGGAACCTGTGAATTAGAAATGAGAACATGCTACTTCCCTGAAAACAAATATTACAGAATTCAGGTCTTGTTGCAACAAGTTTGTTATTTATAAACACAACTGTGTATTCAGTATAGGTGTCTCGAGTCGAGACAATGTGAGCACAAACCAGCAGAAATTCTGGCAAAAAAACAAGGCCTTTTTATGTCTGCTTGACACAACTCGAAACTGTTAACATTGTGTTCGCATCGCTGTATGCACTTAACTTGGTAAATTTGCATAAATGTAAGAAATTGTTTGGAAATCAGCATTTAGTCGTCTTTTTAAAAGAAAGTGATGTTGTAAAAAAAAAAAACTGTTGAGAGATCAAGTCAGCAGTGGTCAATCCTTACATTGAGTTGTTTACAACTTTCACAGTCCAAAGGTCAAGGAAAACCATTAAAGTGCATACGTACAACTTAACTTTGTCCCAAATTTGGTACATATTTCAGCTATACATCTTTGTTTACACAAGAATTGAAACAAATACACGATATCGAAAAACTTCAATTCTCAAAAGTGTAATTTTCTAAGTTGCAAGTTCCAAAAATCAGTTCGCAAATATTTTGCAAATTGCAATGTGCTAATTTTGCTCTCCCCAAGAAGAAACTTCCTAAACCATATTCAACTTCAAAACTTAAGAACTTACTGAAACTGAATTCTTGATTTAAGATCTGGTCCTCTCACAACAACATGGGTTTGACCAGCCTTTCGGTGCACAGCAAACACCTGGAAAGAATTTAAGTTTAACAGAAATACAGAAAAAGGCCAAATTCAGTGGTGATAGATATACAATTGTTATCATGCTAGCTAGCTATAAATTGGTCTGTTCTAAATACCAGTTCAGTATAAGAGGCATTAGCTTTGTAGAATTACCGCTGCCTGGTTAGCCTAGTTGGTAAGGTGCCAGTCTCTTGTGCGGGAGGCCCGGGTTCGATTCCCGGTGCCGGACCTTTACTCAGGGTCTTAAAATAGCTGAGGAGAAGGTGCTGCCTTTGCTCTAACATCTGCAAACGATTAGACCTTCGCGTCTTCTCGGATAAGGGCGTTAAACCGTAGGCCCAGTCTCTCAATCTCCTCTGGGGGACTTAAAAGAACCCACAGCACTTGTCGACAAAGAGTAGGGTGATCCTGGTGTCGTGGTCTGACTCTTCTAATAACTGAGGGCAACTCTTATGAGTATAGTTGTAAGCCGTGTATAGCGGACAATCTAAGACCCCCAATACCACAGTCAACGGTAAATCATTGTTAAACGCCTTTAATCATATACACATGGAAAAGGCGTTATATAAATGCTAAACATTATTATTATTATTATTAAATGCCCATATCTAAATATCTTTGTTATTCTCATGAAATCATATCATTTATTTTTCAATATATAGACATTAAGTTGATTGCTTGCAGTTAAGTTATAGATTGTTTAACTCAATTCTATCCCGTCCTAATGTGGATCTATCCGTTTTGCCTGCAGAAAGAGATGGACTGGCTCAAAATCATATCCTGCAACAATCACTAGCTTGAGGTCAACCGAAAATAAGTGATTTATGTATGTTAAACTTGCCTGTTTGTTTGCTTCGTCGAAAAACACACTGTTCTCCTTACTAACCGCTTCAAATCGTAAAGGATTTGAGCTCAACTGTACATAATGACCGGACATGTTTTCTTTTCGTCTTAGCCTGGAGGAAAACACTGCTGACAAATTTGTGTTTCTTGCAGGCGCAGAAACTTTTTGTCGTGGGGGTGGGGAGACAAAGTAGTCTTGCATAACGGTATATTTAACCAGTTCAGTATAAGAGGCATTAGCTTTGTAGAATTACGGGATCTTAAATTAAGTATAACAAGAAAGTTCATTAGATGCTTTGATTCATCTGTAATACTGTACTCAAAATAGACTTTGTTTAAAAACCTAAGCGGTCGTGTACGAAAAATTTGTAACCTCTCCCCTCCCCCCCCCACCCATTCAGAAGAGTATGTATAAACAGTACGTGAAGTGAGCATAAGGGAAACGGAAGAGGGCAGGAAAGAATTACACCAAGACTGCTGCGGAACGATCAACTATGCGCTCCTCAGCAAGAAAGCCTTATCCAAAAGCAAAGAGTATCGATGCAGCTGATCCCAGTTCTAGTTTGCAGGGCAGTGTTGAAGGCTATGGAACGTACGGTTATTCTTACGACGCATGGCCAACTTTGAAATCAACTCAGAACTCCGAGTATAGTAACACTTACAGCCGCATTTCCCACCTTTGTGGCTGTTGTAGATATCTCCGGCTCTCTTGGACCGCAGTCAGTGTGGTGGAAATACTCCTGAGTGTTACAACTGTGGTTTTGAATTTTTTTTTCTCTCGAAAATATCTCTTGATGATTTTACCAGCAACTACGAAGCTCAACCCAGGTGTACCGGAATGGGAGTTGTGTGAATGGATTGTTCGCATGTATGGCGTTATGATCTTCATGCAAGTAAGTAAACGCTTTAATATTGATCTTTAGTTACTACTAATTGCGGGTCCTCGACTGATAACTAGTTAGTATATTTTTCAAGGTTTTGATGTTGTATCCTCATACAAGGCTAGGCCGATATGAATAATTGCACTTTCATCTCAGTATTAAAATAATACGATGATACGGTTGTGAAACCGATTTCGAAATCTTGAGCAGTGAAAACAAAACTGTGTAAAACAAACAAAAGGGTGGGTCACACAGTAAAAACAATTTTATTTCAAAACATGAAAAGCTATTTGTATGCCATATATGGGAGTATACAGTAGCTGGATGTAGCTCCACAAAAGAAAGCTGGAAAAAATACCACTATTGACTACGATATCAAAAATCAATCAAAAACTTGTTCTCATCGCAATAAGGAATTTTTATAAGCAAATCGATGATTGCGATGATGATGCATTATGATGATAATATAGCAATAATAACTATGATGATAAAGACAATTAGTTAAAGTGGTATAATTTAAGTATAGTTTTGAGTTAATGCAGCTAATCATTGTAGAATGTTAAACCTTTGAGCTTCACTTGTTTCCCCAAATGTCCACTGTCAGGCATCAACAATGTAGCTTGTCTTTCATTGTCCCACATGGTTATAGAAACAGATCTAGAAAATGCTGATACAGCAGAAACAAAAAGACTCAGCCCTAGTACCTGGGAATCATATCTTTTGTGGTCGAAATAATTGGCAGTTTGGTATTTTTTGGGGGTTTTCAGAGGAAAGTCAAGGCTATTTTTAAAAAACGGTATATTTTTGGGGGGATGCAAGAAACAAAAGAAGCAACTTTTTCTGAAGTTTTCTCCTGCCTTTTCAAAATAAATACCACAACAAATTCTTCAGGGTCAAAAATATTCACACCTTGGTATTTGTTAAGTTATTTTTTCACATTTCCTGATAAACATCCCTGCCCTTTTTTACCTATCCCCTGAGTACACCCCTGCCCCCTGCCTTCTCTCTGCCCCCCCCCCCCCATCTCCTCTGGGCCCCAGTAACTTGAAGCATAGTTTCAATGCAGAACTCAAGTCATACTACATTGAAATGTGATGACAAGAATAATACAAAATTCTAAAAAGTGTCAAAACTAAGTATATAACAAACTTGCAAAATATTCAGCTTACAAGTTGTAAGTAGTTCATTTTAATAAATGCAGTCATGAAATCGATAATTTATTATGTTGTACAAAATGCAAAAGTAAGTTTTTACATTGCAGCCAGTTCTATTTATAAGAGCTTGCCAGGAAACGATTTGCACAAGCGTTGTCAGCATCTGCCTGTTGAAGTTTTTTTCATGCTGTATGATGTAAACTGGAAGAAGATTATTTTAACAGATTTTAATCCATTTTGTTCATGTTTTTTGTCTCAGGTTGCTTTGCTTGTCAGTGGCATTGCAATAGGTGACCTTATGACGCGCAAGACAATCTACTGGGGAATGCTTGCTGGTGACTTGATGACTATTGCCATTTATTCAGCTTTTGTAAACAATATGTCATCATGGAACTACGTTAATATTAGCACTGTTGTCTTGACAACAATACTCGGCTTCTTGCGTGTCGTAGTCCTTATATTCAACCCAAGATGGTGGCATTGGGTTTCCTTCACGACGATTCTCGACTGATCCCAAGCAAGACAATGGCGTCGGATTGCAGTGCTTTTCCTGAATTAAACCTCCTTGCGTTGTCGTCACATTTGTGTACGAATTACGGTCGTGTCGCCTACCCGCTCGGTCATTTCAGCGGTTAAGAATTACGCAGCCAATGCGTAGACTAAAAACATTGTGTGCAAAAGCCTAATGTATCAGTAAAATTTTTTAACTTCTTGTCAACGCCGGTTACGTGAAAAAAATACTTTTCAGTCATCCTTACGCTTGACTTTAGATTGAAATCTCATAACAATAAACATATTCGCATAACACTTATTCAAAATTTTAGGTAACGTTCTGGACACCGCACAAACGTAGATTTTTTTGTTAGTTAAACAACTTCGTAGTTGTGGCGAAACGACTTCTCGATTCTCGATTGTAGCGAAACGACTTCTAGGATATGGCGAAACGACCTCAAGGTTGTGGCGAAACGACCTGTTGCGAAACGTCTGGTATTACTTGTATGCACCAGTCAATTGAAACCCTACCCCCCCCCCTTCCTTTCCCCCGACCAATGGGACAGGGCGCGTGAAACTAACGCGGCGATATGGGGGGTTTATCACGTAATTCACGTATTTAATAGCGTAAATCTTCGGAAGGGCGGCGATTTTAAGACAAGCCTTCAATAGCCGGGACATTTTAGCGGGGATATATCGCTTGTGTGGCTTTATGTTTCTAGTGAGGATGCACTGAAGCCTTTTGGGCGTTATTATTATTAGTCTTGGATTTTTCTTGCTATGGTCTGTACATTAGCGATATTGTTTTTATGTATAGATATTCATCGTCTTAAGCCTCGCCAGAAAGAGCAAACTATGCATGTTTTCAACAAAAGCAGTTGTGAAATTTTAGAAGTGTACGATAAAGCAAAATGTACCTACAAGACACCAGGGCTACGGTACCGGCGGTTTGAACCACAAAGAAGCCCTGAAGAACGGCGAAAATACAAAGATTGACAATTTGTGGCTGTTAAATTCCCTGACCTTTCCCCGAGTTCAGTGGGAGGGGGTAAATTGACTTGTGCATTGTTCATCCTGACAGCAGGCAATGATATAAATAGAGAAAAACGTTCAGCTCTAAATATTTGAATGTAGATTTTTGTATTCTAATGCGGGAGGCAATGTGTCGTGTTCATGGGCGGCTGTCATTAGTATTAGATGAATGCTCAGTTTGATAATAAAACCAAACAAAACTCTGTAACAAACTTTTCATACTGATTGGCAGACAATCGTGTTATCTATTATCCAGTCGTGATGTAAACAGGAACAAACCAAAGCACAAGAGCTTGAAATGACGGCGAGATGACGACTAATACTGATATTACCAAGAGTAGATGTTGTCTCGGCGTTTCAGCTTCTCAGTGGCGGACAATTATTGGTGGAGTTTCAGATAGTGATTGATACTATATTTGCAAGGTCTGGAAAGCAAAATATTGTCAAGCATTGGTTCTGGCCAGTGCAAAGGTCCAGTCCCGATCCCGGGGTGGGGGTTGGGGGAGGGGGGATAGTGGTACTTCCCCTGTTTTGCTATGATAGGGATGCTAGATGGTTCAACGCGTGTGTGCGTGTTTCTTCCCGCTACATTCGGGATTCCCGTCAGAACTCGCGCCTTGATCGGCCATGGCAGGAGAACTAGGCGGCGCTTATACGACCACGAGCGGGGCCAGTTTGCAATTTAACCAGGGACAGTCCACTCGCTGTGTCCTGACTGGTTATGTACCACTGGCAAACGGAACGCGCCTTAACGTTAAAGGTTAAGTTAAAAACCTGTACAAAACCTGTGTGCCATCAAATTTTCCTGCATTAAATCAGAAGATCGTAGCCAGGCGATGATAGTAGATGAAACATGAATATGTGTCGGGGCCGGCGGAAGCTCACGGAAATTTTGGGGAGATGGAACGAAAGTCGTGTGCATGTCCTTTTTTCTATGGGGGGTCCAGCGGCCCCCTGGAGCTTCGAGAAATCCAGGACTTGGATACGCTTATATTTCGCATATTTTGGGGGGATGCCTTTAGGCATATCTCTTTTTGTTTGGCCATCCAGCGCTGATCCACTTAGAATATATATAATTGAAGTGTCGCACATTCATTTTAAACTGAAAAATTGCCCAACGGGGTTTGGACATCGACTCATTTGGAAGACTAATACACGCATTCTGCTTCTACCGCGAGATTCATTGAGGCATAAGCGAGTGGGTCATTTAAGCTATGCTTATTTGAGTTCATTTATTGTTGACAAGTCTCCCTATGCTAACTAACTATGTTTTAAAGTTAATTAAAAGTATTTTAGCTTTAAGCCGACGATCGCTTCTACCGACAAAGTAAAAAAATTGTGAACAAAGTTTTGAAAAGAAATCAACGGTCCAGCTGAAGCATACCATGCGTTGTTTCCGGGGAAAGCTTTTTCTCTTGTGTTTATTGACTTTGTACGGTCAGCATAATGATGATCTAATTTACGCAAGTTACCGGAAGTTAGTTTAAACTTACAAAGTCAGGCTGACATTTGGCTTCAAACTCTTTTGGTAACACGTCATACAGCAGTTAGCAGTTGCGCGGAGTTAAATAACGATTGGTTTTACCTTACCAAACTAGCAAAAAGTCTGTCCACATAGCCTTGAAAATCATTTTTACCAGGGTGTACTTTTGCAGCCGATTGCCTCGAAACAAGTGAACTGACTCGTCTCGGCAATGGAATCTAATGTTGTTTGCTCAAGCCCGTTTAATCATGGCGACGGCGGCGGTACTACTTCGTGTTCAGTTCACAACTGGCAGGCCACTGGCCCAGATGCTCAGACAGATACTGAGTCCCGATACAGTACTGGTTTGCATTTACTTGGAGGAGACTCGCAAAAAATAGAAAAGAAAAGAACATTGAATTTCACTTCTCGACCACCGAGCAGAAGTGATACAGGTAGACAGATTCAAGAACTTTTACCAAAACGCTCTTCAAAATCTGCGTCTTTGGCTCGCCTTGATTTGACACTGACGTTAGATCACCTCTCGAAGAACAGACGCAAGAAGGCTCCAGAGCTGTGCAACACAGGTTTATATCTTTCTTGTTCGTCCCGTGTAGCGAGTGCACTGAAGCATACAGAAGAACAACGCGATATCTGTTTTTACAGAGGCTTGATGCATCCCATGCGGCTTGAATGTACAGGCCATGCAACTGCTCTTTACACACCTCCTTCTGATAATTATGTAGTTGCTAATAACAGATATTTAGCAAGCGGAGAAAAAACTGATGATGGTCTAACGAGTTACTCATGTAGAACATCCGAACTGCCAAGTGAGGGAAACGATGAATCTTCGGACACTTGCAGTATTTCTTTAGTGCCAGGTGTGTTTGGTCGAGACAGGTATCCGCCAAGTAGGATTTTTGTGAAATACCGACAGTTATCGACTGATGAGTTAGTGCTCGAGTGGCTCTACAAATATTGTACCCATCCTTCGCAAACTCTACCTCTTTTATGAACGCTACAGTATTTGAATTGATAATTTGTGAACGGGATATCTGTCATAGAATAATAGAAAGCGGAACCATTTTGTATGGTACGAATGCATGAATTACATTCATTACTAATTAGCTTAAAACACGATGGTTTGCTTGCTAATGCGGCAAGTTAAAGATTCTTTTCTCGTTTTATTACGACATTGATTATGGCGTTATTGTTCAGCCTGGCTTGGTTACGCAATGTAAACAAACCAATATTGGCTGCTTGTGCGGCAGTTTGTTCATGGTGGTGTATATAGTCTAAATTAATTGAGATTACGTATAAACTACCATGAACAAGTTTGCCGCACAATTAACAATCGCTTTTTCGCAACTTCGAAAGAAAAGAGACGTCTACTCGCGAAGTATTTGAATTGTCGACAACTCAACAACTAGTATATCGGAGGGTAGCCAAGTGCAATATTTCAGTTACCAAGTGTCAGGTTAAATTCCGGATGGCAACGAAATGCTTGAAATAATAGGCCTTATATGCATGTTGATGTCAAATTAACTAGTTAATCCTCGTATTCAAGAAATAGGTGTGAGCATTTTGCACTCCCAAACTGTGTTCACGAAGGAATTCTATTCATTTGTGGACGCTTTGGGATTTGATTTATGAAAAAATTCACACTTTCGTTATTCGAAAGAGAGGCTTGGGGGTGTTCGACGTAAACATGCATGAAGCCTATTCTATTGGGCTGAAATGCATCAACATAATCAAGTTTATTATTATTAATATATGTGCAAGTACATTATTTGGTTGGTAGTTTTCACAAGAACTTGAGATTGCCCACAAATTAAGAAAAGCTAAGAACAACCACAAGGCTGAAACTTTGATCGAACAATTTTAAGAATTCTACTTAATCCTTGTACACAGATTGAGATATGTACACTTGAGTTCATAATAAGATTTCTAACCGCTCTTTTTATTTGAAAATATCAGGAAATAAGAACAATTTGATATTGAAATTGCTAAGAAATTTAAGGACTGAGTCCAGCCTCAGCCGAAAGTTACTGCATGGCTTTACAAAACGCAAATCAACTTCTGAGTGAGCGTAGCTTATTATGTGTAGTTTAAATCGAATAAAAACTAACCCAAATTAAAAGTTTTGCAATACGTGCATCGGAAAACAAATTGTAAGGACTGATTATTAAACCGTTCGGGGCAAGTATTCGTTGTGCAGCGCATCATTGGAACAACGACTGATTAATAAAAGAGAAAAACTGCGAATCATTTCTTTATTGCCAAGTTAAAAATCGAAGCTTTGAAAGTTTTAAAACTGAATTAGCTATCAAATTTTGCGGGCCAACCTGAACCTCGTTGTTGTTATAAAGTTTTCTTATGAAAAAAGCGTATAATGATAATAATACCGAAGCCCGTAACAAGGACTTTTTGCGGAAGCCGGTGCGATCGAAAGAGTGTCAAGGGGTTTTCTGAAACTAAAATGTAGGCAGCCAGAACCAACTTAAAACGGGGAAAGTATTCAATCTTAAACTGCAGAATATATTTTTTTGGCCGAGTAATCTTTACAGTTTTAGAGAACATTAATTTCATTTGTACTTCACAAATAGTGAATCAGAACAGAACTATGTTGTACGTGTTTTATAATCTTGAACATTTTTAATCACTCGATAGTGTCTTTATCTATGTGCACGTAGAAGATGTTGATTTTTAAGAATAGTTGAATAACAAAAATGTGGACCTTCGCAGCCTGGGGGTGGGGGTGGGATGGGGAGGGGGAACGGAGGGATGGGTGCGAGCGCGTACACGTACCAAAAATAAGCGTTCGGTAAGAAAAGATTTTGTCGTAAACGACTTTGCCCCATCCATGCTGGACTATAATTTCACGCGTGTCGAGAGGACGTCCGAGCACGGATAAACTTGGTACGGTTATCACAGACATCGTCACGGACGAAGACGAAGAACAAGATGATAAAAACTCTGGGTTTAATGAACTATTTAATGAACCAACGGCGCAGGGTAATCAAACAGAGAAAAAAAAAGAAGTTTTAGAGTAAGTAAAAACCTAATGCAAAGCACCGAGATACAAAGCCCATGAAGAAAACAACGCCACCCGTTTCTCCGAGCCGTACTCTTTTTGTTTGGCATCCGTACCATTTTTATCCGTGCTGTGCCAAAAGATGTTTTTAGCTTGTTTTGCGGACACGTTCTGTTCTCTCACGTCACACCTACAGAGACAGTAGTTTACTCAATCACCTCCACCAGTTTACCAGATGTTTTACCCTGGTTTGTAATAAAGAACAGGATTTGAATTTCAAGCCAAGGTTAAATATAGTAACAGCAGGATCTGTAACAAAAATTATCCAAAGAATAAAATCTATGTATAAAACAATGAGTTAATCAGTGATTAATTTTTACAGTTTCCTCAGATGTGATTGGTGCGTAAACTCCTGCCATTTGCACTAATTAACTAGTCTGCAAAGTTGTTATCGGACAGTTGATTGTTATCGAACGCCTGTAATCGGACAGTTGGCTGTAATCAAACACCTGTAAACGGACAGTTGGCTGTAATCGAACACCTGTAATCGGACAGTTGGCTGTAATCGAACGCCTGTAATCGGACAGTTGGCTGTAATTGAACACCTGTAATCGGACAGTTGGCTTTAATCGAATACCTGTAATCGGACAGTTGGCTGTAATCGAATGCCTGTAATCGGACGGTTGGCTGTAATCAAACGCCTGTAATTGGACAGTTGCTTCTAATTGAACACCTGTAATCGGACTGTTGGCTGTAATCGACGCCTGTAATTGGACAATTGGTTGTTATCGAACACCTATAATTGGACAGTTGGCTCAGTAATTGAACGCCTGTATTCAGACAGTTGGTTGTAATCGAACAACTGCCTCAGGCAGTTGGCTGTAATTGAACGCCTGTAGTCGGACAGTTGGCTGTTATCAAACGCCTGTAATCGGAAAATGGCTGTAATCAAACACCTGTAATCGGAAGTTGGCTGTGATCGAACGCCTGTAATTGGACGATTGGTTGTTATCAAACAACTGTAATCGGATAGCTGGCTGTAATCGAATACCTGTAATCGGACAGCTGGCTGTAATCGAACACCTGTAACTGGACAATTAGTTGTTATCGAACACCTGTAATCGGACAGTTGGCCGTAATCAAACGACTGTAATTGGACAATTAGTTGTTATCGAACACCTGTAATCGGACAGTTGGCCGTAATCAAACACCTGTAATCAGACAGTTGGTTGTAATCGAATGCCTGTAATCGGACGGTTGGCTGTAATCAAACGCCTGTAATTGGACAGTTGCTTCTAATTGAACACCTGTAATCGGACTGTTGGCTGTAATCGAACGCCTGTAATCGGACAGTTGGCTGTAATTGAACACCTGTAATCGGGCAGTTGGCTTTAATCGAATACCTGTAATCGGACAGTTGGCTGTAATCGAATGCCTGTAATCGGACGGTTGGCTGTAATCAAACGCCTGTAATTGGACAGTTGCTTCTAATTGAACACCTGTAATCGGACTGTTGGCTGTAATCGACGCCTGTAATTGGACAATTGGTTGTTATCGAACACCTGTAATCGGACAGTTGGCCGTAATCAAACACCTGTAATTGGACAATTAGTTGTTATCGAAC
>JAOBRD020379155.1:0-15117 GCA_027575215.2 Hydrozoanthus sils
CACCACTCAAATCCAACACCGTCATTATCATCATCAGCATCACCAACCAAACCCCAAATCCCCATTATCACCAACACCATCACTCTAACCACCACTCAAATCCAACACCGTCATTATCATCATCAGCATCACCAACCAAACCCCAAATCCCCATTATCACCAACACCATCACTCTAAACACCACTCAAATCAAACACCGTCATTATCATCATCACCATAACCAACTAAATCCAAAACCGTCGTTATTACCAACACCATCACTTTAACCGCCACCCAAATTCAACACCGCCATTATCATCATAACCATCACCAACCAAACCCAAAACCCCCATTATCACCAACACCATCACTCTAACCACCACCCAAATCCAACACTACCATTATCATCATCATCTTAACCAACTGAACCAAAAATCGCCATTATCAATATCACAATTACTTTTTCTATCAGCCAAATCTTACGCCGCCATTATCATCATCACCACCATTGCCATTAGCAGTACCAAAATCAACATCGCCATCGTCATCATCATTATAACCATTATCACCATCCAGGTCCAACACCACCTTTATCATCATGTTAGCTTCTGAAAAGTGCAAAAATACTGGCTTAGGCATGAGTTGGAAGAGAAGGGGACGGTTAAGCTCTACCCGGTACAATCATAGGTTATAAGAATGTGTCAGCTTTTGGAAAAGTGCAAAACACCGGTTTAGGGGTGGGGTGGGAGAGACGGGAATGTTTGTAGCTTTACCCGGAACAATCATAGTTTAAAAAAATGTGTCAGTTTTTAGGAAAGTACAAAATACCGGCCTAGGGGTGGGGTGGGAGAGGAAGGGGGTAGTCATAACTCTACCAAAAGTTGAAAGAGCTTGTTATACCTAAATAGTTTCGACTAGCTTATTTATTTACAAGCTGCCCGAAATAACTCGGAGGGCTGCTATCTACCACCTCATATTCAACGCGCGTTCGTCAAAAATTGTGAATTATCAATCTTTCGATCATTTTTCTTTTAATTATGATTCTGTTTGAAGCTTTTGGTTCCTTGAAATCGGGTATTGAATTTGCCATAATCTGTTCTGACACGCGGTAAAGAGTATGACGATCTAGATGCTAGTCTTGTGTTGTAGTGGTGTGTTTCGCTTACTTCCACAAAGAAGTTATCGCATGCAGTTGGTAATTTACTGAAAGCAAATTCCTGCGTATAGATTGTAGTAAGGAGAAAAACAAGATCAGATAACTTGCTTGTATTAAGTTTGTAATACAAAATCTAATGCATGTAAGTTAGAATCCATTACAATTTTGACGTTTTGACGCCGTCCAGCATCATTTTCAAGAGTGGTTATAAACTCAAAACTCACAACTCAAATAAGTCAGAGTGCCCCATCCGTAAAATAAACCCTTCCCTGAACATCCAATTAGATTCTGTTAAAGCAAAGATATTTTATTTGTAACTTACGTGCGTTAGTTTTTGTATTACAAATTATAAAACAAGTTATATTAAGTTTCTTAAATGAAGGACTCGTATGTTCATTATAGTCGGAGAATGAACATTTTTATAGGAATTGTTCTTTTTTTAGGGTTCAATGTAACCCTTAAAAAATCCCATGTAACAATTCCATATTTTAGATAAGGAAATATCAAGGCGGTAAGAGAGATTAACACGTAATTTTTTCATAAACGTAAACAAGAATTATACAACAGTCCTATACAGTCCTATACTACGGAAGCATGCACCTTAAAAGGTTCGGAAACTTTAGCAGGCCGAAAAAGTTAATAGACTTTCAAGTAGTTTTACAACCGGGTCCATTACCTTCCAATACAATGACAGATTCTTGGAAGCCTTTTGGCATGCTTGGCGTTTCGTAGTAAGCGGCCGGAAGAAATTAAAAAAAAACCCAACTAACCAATACATTTTATATGAAGCCAAAACATGACCAGGGCTTTTTGTGTTTCGCTTACGTCAGAGAAGGTTAGACAGTTCTCGCAAGGTATATACAAGGCCTTGTTCATCACCTTTTAAAATTTTTGTTGGAACGGACTTGCAGAATATACAAGAATACTTCAAGACTTAGTTAATAATACATACATTTTTCTTTCGTTGGTATTCAGTTGTTGAATATGTGGTGCCCAATCACAACTTTACCTATATTTTTTATTATTTACCTCTTGTAAATTAAGTTTTAACAGGGTGCTAAATAAAGATTTGTTGTTGTTGTTTCAAAAAGCAAAAGGTTTTTTTTGTCATCGTTTCGAAATGCTAGCATTTCTTGGCTATCGGGTCGCGAGTTTTTTAAAGAGCTAGATAGTATTTGTCTTAACAGTTTTAACTAATCAGTTGCTTTTTCGAGACCTTAACATTAAATAATAAAAAAACTGCTAAAGTGTTGGTGGACAGTTCTGAGCATACTTTTTGTGCTATAAACATTTGGCTACTTGCGGCTCTTGTTTGTAAAATGTTGCTTAAACAGTTGAATATATAAATAGAAGATGTTATTTGACCGCATGGAGATACGAATTTTATCTTCGAGTGTGACAAAATACCTCACGAGTAAGCGCAGCGCACGAGTTAGATGTTTTCAACAAGAGAAGATAAAATTCGTATCTTCAAGCGGCCATGTAATTTTCTTTTTATCACAAACTTAGTGAGATTCTCTCAATCATCAACGAAGTAGATTGACAAGTTGTCTCAACGGTGGGGAAAGTTTCATATCAACCACACGTGATGATATGGAAATCGTGCGTTCTGATTTGCTGTTTTTGATATCAACAAGTGTAATTGATATGGGTGGCTGATACGCTCTATATTTCACCAATCTACTATGTAATTAATGTCGAACTAAGTATGTGATTAGCGCGAGCAAGCGAGGCTAATTAGATATTTATTGTATGGCTTTCAACTAAAGACCCAGAAAAAGTCAATTAGACATGTTGACAGGAATAAAGGAGCTTTAATTGCTAAGGTTAAAAAGAAAATGGCGAGAACGACTGATAGGAAGCGATGGGGCTTATTATGGGAATCAGTCTTCCTCTTTTGTACTTATTCAACACTGTGAAAAAATAGATAGAAACAAACAGTCCTTTTTTCATATGTAAAATTATTTTCAACGAAAAAGAATTTCAATTCTAGTGATTAAATGAGTGACACACTGTTATAGAAACCGAGGTTTCGAAGAACAGAGCGAGCAAGACTACAATGACCTGTTAGGCCGACTTTTATAACAATCGAGATTGTACAATGTTAACATCTTTTTTTTTTAACATCACACAATGCTCTTGCTAAACAAACTACACTTTCAAATACGTTTTGATATATATTTATCATACTAGGTCCAACCTCCTACTTTATTCATATAGCTTCAAAGAAGTATCCTCGAAAACTGCTTCTCGTTTTGATAAAGTTTTCGCGTATGGTTGCCAGTATTAGTCAATTGCCAGTGACCTCCGGTCTTGTAGTGGAGAAACGAAGAAATTAAGACATGGCTTCGCCATGCACATCAACCGTCATTTCCATTACGGAGCAACAGCAATCCATACTGCATTGTTTGCGTTTGTAAGCTTCTCTGAGCGTAGTAACAAATCCCAAAAAATATTTCACTGCAAAGAAGAAAAAAAAAATAATTTTTACACTTGCCGTTGTTGTAATCATTTTACACTATAGAACTATAAAAATAGCACGCGCGCTCTTTTCAGTTATAGAAACACGCTTGAGTTTCTTAATTCACGAAAGAAATGCTGCTTCTATCAAAGAACAAAGCAAGCAAGCGGATTATTTATTTCTTAATATAAAACAAATTAATAAAACAGCCGATAAATCACCGGATGATGTACGCAGATACGTTCATTCATATTTTGCTCTATTGGGGTGCATCACCCCCTCCAATCAGAACTTGTGCTTTATCTGTTTTACTTTATAATGGTCATTTTTGTAAAAGTTTAAAAGATCGCCCTTAGGGTATCGGAAAAATTTTAGACCGGTTATCTACCAGTAAAATATTAGTGAGGAACGAAGTTAATTTTGCTTTGTCTTGCCGACTGTCATATCCTCTGTTAGTCCTTTGGAAGTTCAATTTTCTCTCATGGCTAGGTTATCCGACTGTACCTGCAACAATGGTTATGACAATAACGTTTGCTACAATCATCAGCACGGTGACCGCCACTGAATCTGAATCCCTGACTACAGCAGAGTTACTCTCATGAACAGGAATCTTCAGTAGCATTCCGATAATCAAGTTTGCCAGGGAGGACACAAGGGATGCAAGCTGCAGCCAATACTCAAAGCTGTCATTGATTGGTTTGTGGTAAGCCACTAGCACAGCATACAGGCCCGACGTCACTACAAGCATTGCAAGGTAGGAGCGACTCTCTGTGTCAGCTAGCACTATTGCTAGTGTAAAGACCACTTTCCGTCCTAGCTCGATCAGCTCCCAAAACCAACAATTCGACGAGTAGTTTTCATAGAGAAAACTTAACCCTTCCTTGATTTCTGCACCCTGCGAAGTCTTGCTTTCGTGGTCTCCATTGTCATCTTCCTGTTGATTGCGAACGTATTTGAAAAGCAAGATCAACAAAGCAGTTGGAAAGAGTGGAACGTACACAGCCAATAGCCAGAAAAAGGGAATCCGCCTCTTATAAGTCTCAGAGCCGCAGTTTATTGAGTAATCAGACCTGAGGAACTGGCTGCAGAGCTTGTCTCCCTTATAGCTGCAAATCTTGTGGCAATTTACTGGAAGGATCTGCAGTACCTCGAGGCATGTAGAAGGATAAATGATAAAAAGAACCAGTGATGAATTTCTCCAGCACTGTTCCTTAAGCTTTGACATAAAGTGACTCATTTGGGTCTCGGTTTGTGGTGGGTGCAATTTGATGCATCTCTTTTTTAGATGATAATAGAAAACAGCCAGCAAGATGATTATCAGATTGAAACAGATGTAGAAAACTAGACGGCTATAAGAGTCCACCTTCAAAGAACGGTGCAAGCAGTGCAATGGAGCAAGCTGAAGAAGATTCAGTTGAACAAATTTCATGTATTGCTGGAACTTCACCATTGCACTTGGCCATTTAACATAAGAGAAGCTTTCAATAATGATAGAAGTTATCTGATAGAAAGTTATAACAATTTTAACACGTGCAAGCACAATATCAGTAATAGATCGTTTACCACTCTCTTTCTTGCGGTCTTTTATTATAACGGCTGCTAAAGAAGCAAGAACAACAACAACCAGTACAACCTGGCCTGCAATCCATGCCTCATGTGGACAAGATACGCATCTTGACACCAAGCTGTGGTATCCTTGGGTGCACGTTGCACAAAGAGGACCCCCATAGCCAGTGCTGCAGAAGGAGTCAACTCCTCCTTGACAGGCTTCAGGGACTGGGCATGCGTACGGGACCGGAAGCCATTCTTCTTGAAACTGGTTAAACTTCCGGTCATGAGAGTTGTCTTTGGTTCTCAGATTCTTCACGAAGTTAATGTATTCTTCCTTTCTGGTTTTTGAATAACTTAAAGTTAATGTTGCCTTCTGGGTGTTTTTTGATTTTTCATAATTAGCTTGATTAGTTTCCCACGACCAATAGAATCCACTGGATAGCTCTAATGTCTCATTGCTACAGATGAAACCTTTGCTTGGGCAAGCCTTGCAGCTTCCAAATCGGCTAAAACGAAAGAATCCAGGAATACAAAAACATCCTCTAAATCGTGCTTTGCGCTTTTCATCAGTTCCTACAACCAGAATAAAAAAAATTGTAAAATTAATCCACCGACACACGCAATGAAAAAGATCGGTAATTAAAGCCTAAGAATCTTCATACTGGAATCAAATTCAAAAGTCATTAGAATTTGTCAAAATGAAAGAATAAAAAATGGGTTAAAACTAACACTAAAACAGATGAACCAAAGCCGACTACATAGTTACTCCTTGGCAACCAATTACAAAAATAAAGTCGCAGAAGCAGATGAAAAAAAGGGTTTTTTGAGAATAATGTGTGCAAGATTTATATGTTTCAAATAATTTAGAAAAATTGGCATGTGAAAGATCTTTGTACTGGAATGAAATTCAAAAGTCATTTGAATTTGTCAAAATAAAAGAAATAAAAATATGTTAAAACTAACATTAAAACAGATGAACCAAATCCGACTACATAGTTAATCCTTGGAAACCAATTACAAAAATAAAGTCGCAGAAGTAGATGAAAAAAAGGGTTTATTGAGAATATTGTGTGCCAGATTTATATGTTTCAATATTTTAGAAAAATTGGCATACTAAATATAGTCTCTTTGTTTGATTAATAGGCTGTTTATTTTCTCCCTGCTTGGTAAAAAGTACATTCATCTATACTTCTTCGTAGAAAAAAAATATATGCAATTGAAATTTATACAGAGGAAAGAAAAAGAAAGGAAACGTAGAGACGTACTGCAGTGCTTAGACGGTTTACCACGCATAACAAAAATACAGCTGACATGCAGAAAAAAGAGAACTGGAGTTGATATACAAGGTAGAAAGAAGAGGACTTATTTAAGCGCAATAGTTACCAGACGGACAAGCTCGGCAATCCTGTATTGAGCTTCCAGGTGCATTTTCCTCGGTGACATATTTACCCGGTGGACACTCTTTACAGCCCAACCCAAAGCCAAATCGCTTTATCTGGCCCAGCGAATCCTGATAAAAGCCACCTATTAGAGGAAAATAGCTACGTAAGGACAAACCTTTATGTTCACCTAGGCCTTATAAAACTATTTAGTAAAATTACTCAGGTGATTAATTATAGAGTTTCCGCTGCTCTGATTGGTGGAAGCTTACGCAATATCCTGGCTATAATCACCTCGCGCGGGGTGATTATAGCCGGCCTGTGAACAAAACGGTTCCTGGCGTTGTTTTGTTGTTTCCTAGGAGGAAATTAACGCAATGAAAAAAATGCTGTTTCCAAAAAAACACCAAGCGTGCAACAAATATTGGAATAACGGTTTTAAAAGATTATACAATATCATTACGACGATTTGCACTAATTAATGAAGGTAGAAATGTTTCAGATGTCAATACGCGCGATTGAGCAATTGACAACAAACACAATTTTGCACAAACGGATTTTCCTTTATTTGACAGAATGGTTTCAACAAACAAACCCAATTTATAACAGAATTTGAAAGTATGGGAGTGAATCATGGCCTCTCGAAGTTTTGCGTTTCCGTTAGGAGAAAAGACGGAACATTTTATAAATGAACAAGTTTGCTGTCAATAGGATAGACTCTCCATCGCCACCTCATGTCAACATTGCACATTAAGAAATTTTCACTGTGATAACCAATTGTTTAGTGAGGCCTATAAAATACCAAAATCCTACAGGTCTGAAATAGTTTGTCAATGAGGAAAAATTCAAACAACAAATGCAGCTTCGTCGCGTTTAAAGGGCACACCCGGTTCGATCACCGGCCTGATCGAGGGTTGAATACTTGGTCGACCTTCTTTCCCGCTAAAGTTTACTCAACTTTCCATCATTTCGGGATCCACAAAATGAATACCAGCATACACGGACCGCTTTGATGTACTTACGTGCTTATTCACATGAAAAAATACTATATAGCTATTCGTCGTTCCCACATTCTCTACTAATAATCTTTTATGTACTTTGCTAATGTGAATCTCGTAAATTAAGTAGCTTGGGTCATAATACTTTGCTTGTAAAATGTTTAAAATTATTGACTAAAAATGTTTGTTTCGATTTTTTAAAAAAAAAATTGATACGCCATTTTGGACCGCGCGGTAATCTTAAGGAGCTTGTCGTTCAAAAATATGACAAGCAGCTGTAAAATACTATACCTGGAGGGCATGACAGGCAGTTCACGCCATATTTTTTCCTTAGAGGCGCATAAGTTCCAAAAGGGCATGGACCACAATGAGGGACGTTGCGTTCTTGTTCACAATAAAAACCCATATTCATTACTTCGAGCATGAATTCTATATCAAGAGCTGAAAATGGAAAAACTACTTGCGATGCAGAAGGTTGTCTGTAAAATTAAAAGAAGGTGGTTGTCAACTTGAGTTTAAAGGTAACTTTTGTTAATCATCATTTAAAATATTAGTTTCAGATTTAGGGAAAAAATAAATTTTAGGGTTTGTCTAATGTAGCAGGTTAACGTGTAATATAATTAACAAGTTGTATAATGTAACAGAGTGTGGTAAATGTAACGTGGCATTGTGCAATGCATCAAGGTGTTCTGAAATGTGTAGTAATGCAGCAGAATGTCGTGTAATGCAATAGGGTGTCGCGTTATGCAGTATAAAGGTGCCTTGCATTAGAGCAGAATGTTGTTTAAACAGGGCCAGTGTTATTCGATAGAGAGCCATGCATCTCAGCGGGATGCCGTGTAATGCAACAAAGTATCGTGTAACACAACGGGATGTCTTGCAATGCAACTGGATGTCGTGTGATGCAAGAGGGAGTCGTGTATTGCAACATTGTAAGGCAAGTGGATATGGTGTATTAAAAAGGTGTCGTGCATCACAATAGGTTTTTTTCTGCTGCTGTGGACGACAGTAATATACATAATAATGCTTAGTTGTAAGGTTCTGAAATTCTAAGCCTACTCTTGGCTCAAAGTCGCCTAAAGCTGCTCAAAGTATTGGCAACTTTGGACCCAAAATTTGCCTAGTTTCTTTCTTTCCTTATGTCGAGATAATTATGTTGTCCTTCAAATTCCTTCAGAGGAATTGATTAATGAACTAGTAAGCTATGTTTATTACCCTGAAAATATATGCAATATACATAATAATGCTTAGTTGTAAGTTTCTGAAATTCTAAGAAAGTGAGACACTTACACTGACACCAGGGTGCATTGATGTTTTGTTCCAAAGGTGCTGATATTAACAACGCTCAGATCAAGGTTGTTGGTGAGGTACCTCAGAAAAAAAAGATCAGGAATCTCTTTTATCTCTTATCTCTTTTATCTGGCCGACTTACTTAAGAGTGGATGCACCCAACTGCATGCCCACGTTTTTTTAAAAGTAAAATTAGCTTTGTTTTATTATAGACTTCTTTGGCACGTTTTACTGCGACTATTCAAAACTATATAACATTAAAGTAAAACACGTTATTATTTAAAAAACAGACAGCAAGTTTTAATGCATTCCAAGAGCGGTATTCCGTAATTCAACTCCTCTTCTCACCCGGATTAGAAGAAGCCAAGGATACAGTCCTTTTATGTCATTTTACTGATATTAAAAAACACTTACAATCCCTGCAAACATTCCTGGTGAGAGAAGGCGCCAGGTTCAATGAACTTGATTTGGTTGTCATAAAGAAACCTGGAAATACAGGCATTGCTGAAATACTACCAGAAATTAGGTAAACTTTAGTCTTTCAAATTGCTTAGATTTGTGAGAACGCAAATAATTTTCTCTTTAAGAAGAAAAAGAGATTACATTATCCCTCTCCAATAAACGATGGCACCCAAAAACAAGAACGATGCATAGTAAAAGAGATGCACATCTCTCAAACTGTACCGTAACAGTGTTATAACTAACCAGCTTTTGAACAACCGGACCCTGGGTTACTCACAATAGTCTCAAGTTGCGCAGGCCCTCAAAAGACCGTGATTTTATGCTCTGAATCTTGTTTTTCTCCAGGAATCTAAAGCATATTAAAGAGCGCACTCACTTTAGTTCCCTAACCTATAAGACAATAGCTATCAAATTTACCAAACACACCTGCAAACCATCGCTACAGCTTGAATCATCTTTAAAGGAAAACCGTTTCCATCGCCGGATGCTGTCCCTCAATATTTTACATCTAAAAGCTGTTTTCGGACGTAAAATATTCTTGTTCTTAAAATTAAACTTTTGATAAGTCTTTTGTCCATATCAGCAGCTCAAATTTGATAGTCCTGTACATAAATCTAACGCCAAGCGATTTTGTTTTAGCATTTCCACGGTTTGAATTTCTTGCGCACCGCCATTTTGAAATCTGATGTGCTTTTGTTGCAGTGTCAGACCCTCTCGCTCATTGTATTCACTAAGAGACTGTCACACTTTGACTTTAAAAGTAACTGAAGGCTTTACTTGACAGTTTTGAGTAATGAACAAATCTTTTGAACGGCCGTTGATGATAAGGTCATTATTTTGCCCGTGCTCCATTGATTTTGAAACTTGCACTTGAAAAAAATAGCAATAAAGGGCGATACGGGGTATACTTACTAAATACGTTTACATTAAGGGGGATATAGGATACACATACTGAGAACATGAACAAAATTGGATATTTAACACTTATCCTACTTCAAATGAGGTGGATAGTGGCAGAATGTCTTCTGAGCGCCGAAGTAGATATTCATTAAACCACTATTCACCGAAATGGAAGTAGAATAAGTGTTTTAGTATATACCAGCGAGGCAACAAACTTCCTTTCAAGAAAACAAAAGATTTTTAAGAAAAAAGAAATAATTTTATCACTTGAATCACTGAGCGTGGCGAGACTCACACGTGAGCACATACAATAAACATGTTTTGACAGTTTATCAGCTACAAAATATTGTAAATGGCGTAAAACAGAATTTCATTTGGCTGTTTTAAATATCCCGTATTTTTAAACCAAATTTTTTCAATACTGTCGCAAGGCTACTACTTCCGTCCGCCATTTTGTTTCGGTCTCATTATCTACTATTTTGGAGGTAAATATCTATCATCATCTACTATTACTACGCCAATCAAATCGCACGTAGCCGAGCTGGTATATACTAATATAGGATAATCACACTGAAAACACGAGCAAAAAAGGGGTAATTAAGGGCATATACAACGGAAAGCAAGTCGTGCTATAATATGGTGTTAAAACTGGAAGAATTAATGATTCTGTTTGCTTGTCTGTCTTTTCAGCCATTGTAAATGTTGTTTGACTTACATGTACGCTAACAAGAAATTCTCAGAAAATAGTCCGTTGTCAATGTGAGTCAGTTGATTCGATGCAAGCATCCTGTTTTTATTATGCAAAGAGTTATTTGAATAAGTTGATATTGATTTTACATCTGGTGGCATTTGTTTTTCGGTTTTGGATATTGCTGAGCTGAAATGCTTGGGGTCAATTCCTCTGGCATTAAGGTGCCTATGACACGTAAATGGCTCCTTGACAGCTAAACGATTGCCTTTAGATAAACAAAAATCGGAAGTTCAAGGGAATTGCGAAGATGTAGCTAATCGAGGTTGTCAATACAGCTGACGTTTGGTCCTCTTTGTCGCTCAATCAAAAACTTCATTTCTCACGTAGCATTCGGCTTCGTGATGCCAAGTGGTTGAAAAACCAATATGTTGGTATAAGAAAATGATTCAACATCGACGAAAAAGCGAAAGGGGAAAAGGGAAAATGCGTTGAGCAATATCCAGAGTATAATCAATGTTATCAAAGGGTATAGACAGTTTTTGCACTTTTTAAAGTAAAGAACAACACTAGTTAAAAAGCAACAGAAGCTTGTTTTTTACAAGTAGCAAGGCTTCAAAATCTTTTTGCGCCTACAATGAAAACAAGATTGATTAAGAGATGAAAAAATAAAACCAAAGCTTTCTCCTTTTGTTTATGAGCAAATTTTCCTTTTCTACCATCCCTTGTACAAAATACGGTAAACGCCATTAGTTTTGGAAGAAGAGAAAACATGTTCACAAATGTGTTGGAAGAAAAACACTCACAGCTTTTCCAGTTCCTTAGTGGAGTGGAAAATACCCACTGGTAGGCTCGGTAGTTTGTTATGTGACAAGTATCTGGTAAAGGAATTTGAGTGAACCTTTATCATGTTAAGATGATTTAATCTTATACTTTCCACTTACCCTTGTGTTTTGTCTTCTTGCATGTTTCACTATACCAGCCCTCTTCAGATCATATAATTACTTACGAAATTGCTTGTCAATATCTTTTCTGCTCTCGAGGTGTTGGTACAGGAGTCGATCACGTTTGTCGTTTTGTTTTGTGTTTCCAGTTAAACTTCTGTTGATTCGTATACCCTCATCAATCTGTCTTGTTAATGGGTCTTGGAAAAACCTTGTTGCTTCTTAGCTGTTCATTTCCGGCTTTCCTTGATGTGCAGTCTGGCCATGTTTGTATAGTTGGTTTCCTTTTTGGTTGGTCTGGAGTCCCATTTTATGCTCCATCAGCCTGCTGTACAAAATCCTGCTTGTTTCCCAGTGGTAGACGGACTCGATATTCTCGTCTTGGCATGTTACACATATCTAATGTTATTGTATCCCAGCTCGGCTACGCGCGATTTGATTAGTTTAGAAATAGTAGATTTGAGACAATATCTAGCTCCGAAATAGTAGATAACGACGCTAAAACAAATTGTCGGACGTTTCAGAAAACACCAAAAAGGCAACAAAATTTGGTTTAAAAAGTAAGCTTTATTTTTACATTTGTTGCTGTAAATTAAGCTGCTCGTGTGTGAGCTTCGTCGCACGCTGTGATTCAATTACCAAAAGTATTTTTCTTACAAATCTTTTGTTTGTCTTGAAAGGAAAATTCTGTAGATGAGTTGCCTCGCTGGGATATACTAAAACACTAATTCTTTTTCAATTTTGTTGGATAATGGCTTAATGAATATCTACCTCGCGTCTTCGGCGCTCAGTAGATACTTTGCCACTATCCACTTCAATTGAAATAGGATAAGTGTTAAGTATATCCTGCCAAAAGGTTATAGCGAAACAGGAAGACAGAATACAAGAGTAAGTTGAGAGAAGAAGTAAAGAAGTAAATCATGATTATTACCACTTACACTATAGCTCAAATCAGAAAACTTGCAATTTTATCATGTTATGCACTAGTAATGGTAATTACTAACCAGCCAAAGACAACAATGAAAACAACAACAACAACAACAACAACAACAACAACATCTTCAATTGTATTTTTGAAATGCTCTACCATTTTTACAATTGTAGTACTTACAGTTTCAATACTGGGCAGAGTGCAGGATATATGATAAAAAAGTGACAGTTATCAAGCCATGAGCCCTTTAGTATTCAGTTATACATATACAAGCGAGATGAAAAAATGTATGCAAGATGTATACATGTGTGGAATGTGTACAATGATAGGCAATAAACAGAAATCAAGAAAAAGCAAAGCAGGTTACAACCAATAAATAAATATATATTTTTTATTTTATATTAATTTGTCGAAACTGGTTTTAAAACCAGATAAAAAAGTTCGACAACAGTCACCTGACTCTCATGTGACAAGTCACATGGGGCAAGGGGGCGTGGCTATTAAGCATTCTACCCGTGACGACATCAAAAGGCGTGGCTATTCCACATTTCGCATGTTCCAGAACCGCTCTTCTTATACTACCTATCAGGATTCAATAACGATTATTTGCTAAAATGTAGAGCCACAAATCAATTGCAAAATGAGGGGGAAAACCAAAGAATATAATGATAAATACACAAACGTTAAAAAATTAAATTGGAAAACCGGTTGGATAGAATTTTGTTTTTGCTAACGCATTTAAGAATCTTACATGGTACGTAAAAGATAGTTCGTTTTGAAAATTTCCTTTGGTAACCACTCAAAGCCACTAGACTCCATTCTCCTGTAAAAGAAAATGTGGAATTATTTGTAATGCTGTTAACTATACTGTGGAGGATACTGCAGGTTCAGGAACCAACTAGAACTGAACATTGAAAAACGAATGGAGCTGGATAGGCCACACAATAGGAATTTGATTGCACAATAGATCTAACTGCACAATACAAGAATTACTGTTCAATTTCATTGAACTTTATTATTTGCTGGTTTGCTGTATCTAATTGTTTGTATCAATATATTTCCTAACAGCAAGAAAGGAGGTGGAAGACCAAGAAAAAGCTTCAGGAAGGAACTGACTGCCGTATTAGAGAGGAGGATTGACGTTCGCAGGTTTTCAAAAGGAAACACATTTTCTAGTTCAAAGTAAAGAACTAAGCATGCGATGTAGATGTGTTTGAATACTTAAGTTTTTTGATACTAATAAATTGTTGAAGAACAAAGAGACTGAAAGAAAAAAGTGAAAAGGGGAGCAGGAGAAGATAAAGAAATAGTATAGGACAAGAATGAAGAGGAAGAAGAAAAGAAGAAGAAGAAAAAATGACGATAAAAATAAAGACAATAATACAAATAATGATAACAACAACAATAATATTAAATAAATAATAATAATAACAATAATAATAATAATGATAATAATAATAATAAAAAGAAGTAAAAGAGGAGGAAGAAGAGGTATAGGGCAAGAAGGAGGGGGAATAAGAAAGAAGAAGAGGGAGAAGAAAAGGAAAAAGTAAAAGAAAGAGAAAAAGAAGTTTAGGACAAGATGGAGGAGGTAGTATATAGGAAGAAGCTAAATCCAAGTCCTTTCTCGCGCGCCAAGTGGTCCATTAGGACGGCGCATATCTCTTGTTTCTGTAGTGTTAAGCGGATGAGTCTTTGGCTTAGGTTAGCTCCCAGCTGAGTTGGTACTAATATATACAGCTGAGTTGATAAAAAGTCAGATTAAGTGTCTTGCTCAAGCACACAATACAGTGGTCTGACCGGGGCTCGAACTCGTGACCTAGGAACTACGAAACGAACACGTTAACTGCTCAGTTACCGCGCCGCCGATAAAAAGAAAAGGGAGAAGAAAAAGTAAAAGAACAGGAACACAAGGAAGAAGAAGAAGAAGAAGAAGAAGAAGAAGAAGAAGAAGAAGAAGAAGAAGAAGAAGGAGGAGGAGGAGGAGAAGAAGAAGAAGAAGAAGAAGAAAAGGAAGAAGAAGAAGGGGAGGAGGAGGAGAAGAAGACGGAAAAAAAAGGAAAAGAAAAAGAAGATAAAGGAGAAAAAGAAGAAGAAGGAGAAGGAGGAGGAGAAGAAAAAGAAGAAAAAGAAAAAGAAGAAGAAGAAGGAGAAGGAGGAGAAGAAGAAGGAAAGGAAGAAGAAAATGAAGAAGAAGGAGGAGGAGGAGGAGAAGAAGAAGAAGAAGAAGAAGAAGAAGAAGAAGAAGAAGAAGAAGAAGAAGAAGAAGGAGGAGGAGGAGAAGAAGAAGAAGAAGAAAAGGAAGAAGAAGAAAAGGAAGAAGAAGAAAAGGAAGAAGAAGAAAAGGAAGAAGAAGAAAAGGAAGAAGAAGAAAAGGA
>JAOBRD020379261.1:0-10104 GCA_027575215.2 Hydrozoanthus sils
CAGGCTGGGGTCTCGTAAACCATGTTGCAGTAGCTCAGTTTATTGTATGGGTTTTGTTGACAGATTTGCAAATCTATATAAGCAAAATTTTTTTGATTTGTCGACGCCTCAGTTATTAAAATGAAATGAATATTAGGAAATACCGCGTTATCTTTGAGTTGTTCAGTCAGTTTCCCATTGTCTGTGGTATTTTGGGGTGGTTTCTTTTATATATTGTTTTACGAATGATTCGGAACCATTCGCCTCCCTCGATTCAATGATTCTGAATAATGAAACAACCCCGGCCAAAACAATTTTTTCATAATAGTTATTTCATTTCATTGACGTTTCCAGGAAAACGTACTGTAAATTCCCATACATTTGCTTTATAAATACAATAGCGTCACAGACATAGCTAGCTCGGGCTACCTAATAAATTTTGACAAGATACCTTTTTTTTTAACCTTTTATTGACCCTCTCAACAATCCCGCTCGCGCCAAAACTTGAAACGGT
The DNA here is from genome assembly GCA_027575215.2 of Hydrozoanthus sils. NCBI lineage: Eukaryota > Metazoa > Cnidaria > Anthozoa > Zoantharia > Hydrozoanthidae > Hydrozoanthus > Hydrozoanthus sils. Next base: position 494 of record JAOBRD020379261.1, read on the forward strand.
AAAGTACTACGCGATTTGTACACATTTGCATTTTACGTACTTCGATATTCTGACTCAGTGTTTGTAACTAGCACTCAAATGCGGTCTAAGTCTTTTCATTTAGAAAACGTTCCACATCTTTTAGAAGTTGAAACCTGATATTTTTTTTTCTGCGCCGATTTGCAAAACCGTTGAAGAAACGGTTGTGATATTTGATACGCATCACACCACATAGACTTCAAATTTCAACCGTCTTGGCAAGCAACGCTGGATGCCGACTCCAACCAAACGTAAATACTTCAGGTTTTCTTTTCTGAAGCGGTCTCCGAAGATCAAACGGACTTGGACAAAGTAAGTTATTTATTTTTTCTCGATGTGTTTGATTTAGTATATAAAGCAGAGCCAGAGAGTACTGATAGTTGTCCAGTGTTGCTACAAATGAATAACTGTCGTAACTTCAGGAGCTGTTGTTCTCCAAATTACACTGCATGTTTGACTGTATGATGAATAATTAGTTTTAAGAAGAGACGACAAATAATACATGCTTCTCAAATTTTTTATTCAATGCTTGCTTTTATATATAGATCTGTCTGGCCAGTTAGAAAGTTGTACCCAAAACTGTTTTTGCGCCGAATCTCGTTATAGCAGTTAATTGAGTTTCATATGCGTGTTAAAAAGTTAGCAAACATCAAGTTACTGCCGTGTATGAAGCAACTGAACTAGAAAACACGAAACTGGGAAAAGCTGTATCGATCCATTTTGTGCAGTTCTGGGAACATATTTATGGCCGGGAAAAGTATGTTATTGGTTGAATTTGATCGTGCACTACAAACTAGTATGCAGTTCATTGATGCAGAACAAAAGGCCTTAAAGTTAATTATGCCAGCGCGCTAAATTCCACATGGTAAGAAATTTTGTATAATACTATTCTATTTATTTTTGTGGTTTTCAAATAGCTTTATGCATTAAATCACTTAACTCTTTTATCGTGTACAACCTTTTGCTTTGGCCTAGTACTGCTGGAACGGACAAGTAAGGTTTATACCGCTAGCTAACAAAACGAAAGGAAAACTTTGTATTGCTCAAACCATGTGGAACAATTTAATTCTATGCAAATTCTGTTGTTTTGCCCGCTTTTAGAATATCTTACGTAGTTGAATAGACGCTTCTTCGTCTTTACTGCAAAATATATTAGATCCAACGGCATTATATAGGTTGCATCAGCTTTTGGCATCGAAGGTAAGATTTATTTTTGTCGTTCTTCAAAGTGAAGTATTGAAGTTTTTTGATATCATTGTTTTGTTTGAAACTTTTGAAAAGTCGAAAATGCTTTGAAAATAGTTCAAGATTCTTCAGTTCTGATATTGCATAAACAGCTTATATGTTTGTGACTTGCTGGAATGTTTAAGCTATCATAACTGGCTGTTGTCAAAATTCAACCGTACGTTATTGTTGTTCGTTGTAGTTGGCATCCGTTAGTAAATCAAAGTTTTTCAAAATCGCCACATTTCTGTGATTGAAAGTCTGTGATTTGTTGATTTTCCTCACGCTGGTGGCTGCTTGTCCGAAGCATTTTTGCACTAATCTTACAAACAACTTTTTGCTTAATGGCACTTTTAGATCTTCTAATTCAGGGCAATGGATCTGCGTTTTCTAAAGTTGTTCAAATCGCAAGAAGGTTGAAAATCTTTGAAATGTTCCGATTCCTGCATCTTAGATTAGGTGTGGTGTCAAGAGGATCGTAAATCTCCATAGTTGGGGAACCAAGCGTGTAATTGTGCGTTGACAATTTTTCTCTAAGAATCAAGATCTTTCGCTTTGTATTGATTAGTTTATCGTATTTCATTGCTCTCTAACTTCGTTGCTGTGTTCACTGTCACCATCAGCTACTCTTGCTCGCAAACGTCCCGGCGACTTTTCAAGAAGATATACATCACAAATTAACTTCCAAGCGATCCAACACAAATACTTTGAATAGTGTTCTTGGGGGTGAAACGTAGATTAGCAGTCACTTAGAATCAGTAACGTAATTTCTGCCTTCAACCAACATAGTGCCTCCAATATTGAAAAGCATCTTTTCCAGATCACTAGAGTTGAAACGGAAATGAGCGAATCGCACACCGATACCTGTTAATGAGTTTCAGGGTATTTGTCTGCTTAACATAATACATTTGAACTTGCAGGCATTGTTGTTGACTTCGATTTAAATGTCCAAATTTCGAATTGTAAACAGCTGTTTTAATTTCAACAAAAAATTTTTAGGAGTTATAGCAAGGTGGATAACTTATGAAGACGCTCGGCGCGAACTCCGGAGTTTGTTTGTGACTGTTAAAATTATCATGTTTATAATTATAAAAACTTGTCAAAAACTTAATTAAGTTTAATATTGAACAAAGCATCTAAACTAGACAAGAGTCCAGGTAAACTGCCTAGGTACTGCCTATCAACTTAGCGTAACGACAAAACTCGCTAGCTTTGAGGTAACGGTATGGTAACAAGATTTTGTTTTCACTATTGACAATTCGATAAAGCTTTTTTATGTTTGTGCTTTAATATCTTTTGTTTTTTTTTCCTAGTAGTGAAACAATTTATGGTGTTGTGTAAATAAAGTAGTTTTATGGGTTTTAAAGTTTACTTGTGTTGTGAATAAAAAATAATTCAAGGCAGTTCATGCACAGAGAATTAACTGAATTCTAATTTCTGCCTATTGAAAAGATTACATGAAATAAATAGGTGGTGATGGAATTTGAACTGTCGTTTACACATCAATGGTGAAAGATCTCGAAATCTATTATAAATTGATAACTAAACATTGCTTTCTGGAACAGGAAAATTGGCACGTTTTTGTCATCATTTTATTCTTGTTCTAAATTTGGCGCTTCACATAATAAATTCTATCAAATTACTTGTAGCGAGTGTTTTTTAACCCTGAGTGTGCTGTTTGTTTAGTGAACTTCCCAGGCTACCACGTGTTTTTATGCCTAATAACATTGTAAATCCATCCAAGACGCTGCCCTTTGCGAAAACGTGCTTTTTCTTATACCAGTAAATGGCCGAGGCTCATTGTTCTTAGTTTTTTGGCGATCCGAGCCTCGAATTGTTCTTAAACTTTTCTTATTTCTATGTGTGTTTAAATCGAAGGAAAAACTAAACCTGAAGTATTGCTGTACGTGTGTTGGAAATCGAATTTGGTCAATTCATCCCTGCATGGGGATTTATCGCGGATTCGCCGAGTCATTTTCCCGAGACGGTTTTCCAGTGAAGCCAAGCTTTTCTTGTTCGATCTTTAATGTTCAGTTAAAGATCTAAACTCAGTAAAGACAAAAATTACCCAAAAAAAAACTACCAAGCCCAAGCCTAAGTTAGTTTTTAAATTTTTCTTCAATTTTGGCCGATCTGAGCCTCGTTATTCTTCTGAAGTTGTTCTTAGAAAAAGCGTATATTGGTTATGTTTGAAAGGTCAGGTCAAGCAAAGCACTTTAAGATTGCAAGGAACTTGCCAAGCTCGGCAACTGCAGAAAGAACAAAAAGAAATGAAAAATACCCTAACATTCAACGGTAAAACTAAATGAGAAAAGATTCCCCAGAAGAGATTCTAATTAAAATTTTATCAAATTATCTTTTTCACTCAAAGGTAATTCATCAAATATTTTTAACCAATGAGCTGCCTGGACTAATTGCCCCGATGTCTTCTTTTTAATGCCAACATTGTTGCTTTTGTTTTCGCCCACGTTTGTTAGCACACGATAGTTTCTATATTTGATCGACCTCGTTTTGATCTTTTTTCGCTTCAAGGCTGCATTCGTGATGCCATTGTCCTTGAACAAAGCTTATCGACACTTCCCAGAGAAGGATGTGAGAAAGTCCTGGGCAAACTTTACTATGCTTAAAAGTCATGTTACACACACACATACTCTATCACATGTTGTATGTGTGTCCGTTTTCCTGTATAATATGATTATTTATATGTATATAGAAAAAGAAAAATAGAAGGGTAAAAATCGTAAAAATGAAACAGAATGAAAAGGAGCAAAATGATTTGAGGCGTCGTGATTAAATTAGTGACTAATTTAATTCTCTTAAAAAATTGTCACGATAATTAAATTTTAGTTTTAGAATTTAGGTAGGCGCTTTTTTTTCTTTTATAAAAACCAGTAAATTTGGCCGAGGCTTATTGATTTGCGATTTGAGCCTCAAATTGTTCTTAAGTTGTTCTTATTTCTAAGTGTGTTTAAGCGGGAGTTAACCCAAAGCGCGCTTTGTGGCCACTTTTCTTCATGTTTTTTCCGATATCTCCGTCCATGGTTTGAATCTACAAAATCCCTATGCTTAAAGCACAGATGGAATGAATATTTTAAGAATTTTTGGACGAATTTTGAATTTTATTTCTTTTCTTGAAGATTGGTATTTTTAAAGAGTTTTTTGAATTTGGTGATTTTTTGGGAAATTAAAAAGTTAATTTTGACGTTAATATTTGATGTAAATTCGCCAAACCGTTCTCAAACCAAAGCTGTACTAGTCCCTTGCCAAGAAGAACGCTTTGCTGATTTTACTCAAATTTGTTCTTATTCAAATATATTTTTCAACTTCCTCACTATCCAACAAAAGTTTGGGTTTACTCCCGCCTTAAATCGAAGAGAAACTAAGCCTATGTAATTGCAAATATACATGCATTGGGAAATGAATTTCACCGCGGATTTGATATCGTAGATTCGCCGAGTCATTTTCCCGAGACGTCTCTCCAGTGCCAAACTGCGAAGCATTTCTTGTTCATTCTGTGTTGTTCAGTTAAAGATAGAAGCTGATTTAAGTTACTATCGAGCCCAAGCCTCAGCTTGTTCTTAAATTGTTCTTAAATTTTGGCCAATCTGAGCCTCGTTGTTCTTATAAAATCGTCCTTATTAATAACAACAAGCATGTACTCCACGTACGTTTGAGCCACACTGATAGATTGATAAAATAGAGCGCGGTTAGCCGGCGTGTTTAATAGAGATATGATGCGGCCACCGGCTACCTTAACTAACTTGATCACTTGAGGTTTGGTAGATTGAATCATTCAGTGCTTTCTGTTTTTAAAATTGTTCAATTGACAGAGCCGATTTTGAGTTGTTGATTTTAATTGTTAGAAAGTGGCTTTTCCGAAAACATTAAACAAAGTGTTTAGTAAATGTTTTCATTTTAAGAAAAATTGTGGAAGTTTTTTCATCGCTGGTTTGGTACTCAATTCTCAAAATCAAAACAATATATTAAAACCAAATCGGTGATCACTTTCCAATTACAGAAATATCAATCTTGGGTTGATATTTTTGCGTGAATTAACGAAGCAAAGTCATGGGAGATTTTTGATTCAATAAAGTGAGACCAAAGGGAAATGAATGGCGTTAAGTATAGTTGTGTTACCGTGTTTAAACATTTCGTGTTCAATAGAATCTTGTCTTTTGTTTGTATTACAAGAAGAGTAATTTAAACCGTCGAATGACGTGATGGCGACAGACTGAAGCGAGGGAATGTTTTATCTCACAATTCCATCAACGCAGGTGAAAAAAAAATTGTCACAAAACAACCTGACGTAAATAGTCTTGTTTGTTGTTTATTAAACAGGTGATCTCCGGCGACAAGGATGTGACTGCGAGACGGTTCTCTCGGTGTCCAAGGGTTGCCTTTGGCTTAAAAAAAAAGGTTGTCCAAGGCCTCCGACAGTAAGAAAGGAATACTTCAACAAAACTGTTTTCCTAGATGCAACTGAATGTGGCCAAGTGGAAACTGAGTGTTGGGCTTTATTGGATTCTGTAGAATATTCATTAGAACCAGGTATGTATAATTGCAACATTGTGCAACTTTTCCTTTCCACAGGCAGTCACTTTGCGCTTGCATAACCATGGACTTACGCCTTTCCTACAAAAAACTCAGAGAGATTTATTTATTGGTTTTACATATGGGTTAGAAATTCTGGAAAAAGATAAAGATAAATACAAGTTTTCCAGTCTAGATTGAATGTGATATCAAAATTCTAATCTTCATCAACATAAAAATTTAATTTCATCCAACTGTATTTGCCCTCTCTTTCTTTGCTTCGTTTTCTATGAACGAATTAAGGCTTTTTTCTTGAGTAAGTTCAAATAAAATCTAAAATTGGCTGTGAGGGAAAGTTAAGAATGTTTTTCGAGTTGCCGTGTTCAGTTTTATTTTTACGCCAGATGGCTCGAATTACTTTTGCATATCAAAAAGCATTTTACTCTGCTGCCATTAAGACGATAGCGTTTCTGGAGTCCTGCAGAGCAAAAAAATTAAAACCAAACATGTCTGCTCCGCTTAAATAAAAAGGAATTGCGATTAAAGAACCTAGAAAAACAAAATAACAAGTATCAGTGGAGTTACAGAATGAGAAAACATGCAAATGTCAAACCATTCGTCCCGGTCAGATACGAATTTATTGAGTCTCGGGGCAGCAATTTTTAATAATACGCTTTTAGCATTTCAAACCTCTACGAAGTTCTTTTAAATTCTATGTAAAATTTGATGTGCAGCAAAAACTCTTTTCTTGTGTTTCTTTTTAGGGGAATTTATTTGACAACTTAAAATGCAATCAGGTGTTTGCAACCTCTTAAAGTTTGATTAAAACTGATCGCACTTTTTGTTTCGCTCAGATTAAGATTACTATTATCTTTCCCTGCTACATAACCAAAGGTTGTTGGTAACTCTATCGGTTTTTTGAGAAAGAGGTTGAATAAAAATACACCTTTTGGGACCGAATCTGAAAAGGTTTTTGTGACCTGAATTGAGTTTTAATTGAAAACCACAGAATCTGTTCACACAAATGTTTATTTCTATGGGAATTTTAATCAACTAAAGTTGTTATCCGTAAAGAGCTTTAGAAGTTAGAATTTTGATTGTAGAACAAGTAGATTCATTAAGATTGGCATTAACATATCGAGACAAGAAAAGGTTTTTGCTTCCTGAAGCAAAAAAATAATTGAAACATCGATACTTGCAGTCCAGCCTCTAGGTACTATTCTGATCGAGCTTAGTGCTTTTATAGCGGGTGAAAGGAAACGGATAATTTGGTAATAAATAATATATATTGTCAATCCATTCCAAAAAATAGATTTTTTTCATTGGATGTTGCAAAGCCGAAGCGAAAATTTTCCTCTCAGTTTTAGTTTTAAAGAGTAGCTTGTAGGATTGCATTTGTTCATGCGATGAGATTATTACAGAAAGACGAATTCTTAGATAGTCGTGAAGAAAAAAAGTGGGAAAGAAAGATGGGTCATAAAATATTACAAATGTCGTGTCGCTTTCGTGGACAGCAAATTTTATATTCAAACATGCTTGTTTGTATTTTCCCTCTAAATAGCTTGGTTCACAACTGCAGTTTTTCTCTGATAAATAATTCAGTAATGTATCTTTTGAGAAACAGTTTTTATTTTGTTTTTTTTCGGCGGGAGTTGCCCGACATAACTTTTGCTGTTTTGATATTCCTAGTTTAATCCATCGTATAATTGGCATGTTTTGATAAAAAAAATCTCTTTTCGTTTACCTTACTGTGGAACTGTCTCTTTTCCTCCTTGTAATACCTTATAATTAATTAAAACTAGCTTTACCGAAAGAACCATAAAACACAAAGAAATAAAAAAAACCGAACTCGTACGTCGCTCTAATTTAGCATAACTTAGCAAAAACTCGATTTCTATCATTTAGAGTTCATAATCTGACAAATAAGCGTTTTAAGTTTTTCAAAAATGTCATTTTTCCTCTCAAAGGATAAAGATGAGCCAGACTCTTTATGATGGAGTGATCGTTGTATGAGAGCTTATTCCTAATTTATGTGTTAGTCAGAAGCTAGCTAAAAGGATTTTCAAACACGAAGTACAAAAAGCTATTACTTTTGCAAAGGCTAAGCTGTTTGCTTATAATCAATATCGTTTTTGGTAATCCTTTAATGACAATTTGTTCGGCAGCTTTTTCTGCCTTGCAAAATAATATTTTCGAGCTTCACAGTGTTTTCGATAGCTGAAGTATCGAGACCTTTGAATTAATTTACACCAGCTTATGAAAATAAGTAGAATTGTAATTGTAGACATACAAAAACCTGAAGACGTAAGCCGGTAGGAAGCGACATAAAACGAAAACAAAATACTCGCTCGCTCAAAAGTTTTCTGACAATAAAGTATAATAGACAAAGAACAAAAAACTAAGGTATTGAAAACGCGAAACGAGTGTAAAATTTGTTTTTTCTCTGTCTGTTTGATTTGAAAACTAAAATTTAATTAAGAACGTTGCGGTCACAGAAAATAACAAGATAGAAAATCAAAGTAACCTGGCGCCTTTGTCGGTTATTAACTGGGCTTTTCTCACTGCGACCTAAATAGAAAGAATAACGGACATGCGCAGTATGGCTGCGAATCTCATTGGCTCCCTGAATAACAGCCGACTTGTTCGCTATTTGAAAGGTAACCGTAGGCTATCTAGACTGTAAAACAGTATCTTCTTTCGCTGGGAGATCGAAAATTCAAGCGCGTTATAGACTTGGAATAGGAAATGGACGCACGGACGGTGGTCCGTGTTCCCGTCTGAGAAGCCTTCCCCCCCCCCCCTCTAATAAGCCCACCTTTCTAATGAGGCCCCCCGTCTAGACGGTCAAAAAATAAATAAGTCCCCCGGGGCTTATTAGAAAGTAAGGCTGTTTTGCAGTTACACTGAAAAAAGTTTCTTGCCTCCTTACATCTACAGAAAACAATGGAGTTTTTAATATCGTTAATTTTTGGTATTATCATTGTGGTCTTTGTGGCCACGGTTGCGGCGACTGGCGTGTACTATCTTTACCGTACGCGCAAGGATACTGCCCAGTCAATAAGAGCATCACAACAAAGAAAGAAGGGTATTCTGGGTTCCAAGAAGGCAGCAGATGACTGGGTGTACCTTCAGGACGAGCAGCAACAGGGATTGGTTGATCTGGAGAGCGTTCCAGTTCAGCCCCAGACTCGTCGGCCCGTCACCTCCGCTCAACAGGTCTACCCTCCTGTCAGGGAGCAAGACGACTTCTTACTGGAGAGTCTTGAAATGGACACTCCACGATCAGCAATACCTCCTGTATGTTCTATTCTCTCTTGTATGACTTAACCTCCCCGTGTGATTTACATCCCTGGACCCCGACATGATCTGTACCCCCAAGTAAGCCCCGTTTCCCTTGCACTCTTTTGCATGAGTGAATCCACCGTGATATTTTTCTCCCCTGACCCCCACATGATCTGTTACCCCAGTCCGAATGCCCTGTAAGGTTGCCCTCCCTCCGTGTGATTTATAACCCCGTTTCCTGATACAATCTGTTCACACAGTAAGAGCTCCTGCATAATCTTTTTCCCATATGCCTTGTTGCTCTGGTATCACCCTTTCCGTCGTATGACCATTTCTCCGTCATGACCAGTTATTCCTCTGGTACTACCTAATCCCCTGTATGACCTTTCCCCGTTACAACCAGAAATTCCTCCGTACTACATAGTCCCCCGTATAAACTTTTCCTCGTTATGACCAGTTATTCCTCCGGTATAACCTAACCCCCTGTATGACCTTTCCCCGTTACAACCAGAAATTCCTCCGTACTACATAGTCCCCCGTATAAACTTTTCCTCGTT
>JAOBRD020379366.1:0-15638 GCA_027575215.2 Hydrozoanthus sils
TTTCAGTTAGTATCTGGAAATCATGGAGATCCAAGAAATCCAGTAAATTTTGGATTCCATTTCTACAAGGTATTTGGGAGCTTCATCAACTGGAGTGGCATAGTTAGTAACAAGAGTGTAAGGAGTGGAAATCACAGAGATATGGGAAATCCAGTGAATTTGGGGGTCTTCCAGTACCAGGTGTTTTAGGGACTTCATTTACTGCAGGGGTTTCAATAGTAACAGGAGTGTCAGGGGTGCCAATATACCCAGGAGTTACAATAAGTAGTTTAAGGACTGAAGAGGTCTGGGGATGCCAGTAAATTTTGTGCAGTAGGTGTTCTAGGGATTTCATTAACTGTAAGGTTCCATTAGCAACAGGGGTGTAAGGAGTTTCAATTAGTATCAGGAAATTAATAAAATCCAGGGAATTCAGTGAATTTTGTGGTCTTTCAGTACCAGGTGTTTTATGGACTTCGTTAACTACAGGGGTTCTGTTAGTAATAGGGATGTAAGGAGTTTAAATTAGTATCAGGAAATTATGGAGATATGGGGAATCCAGAAAATCCGGGGTCCTTTAGTACCAGGTGTTTTAGGGACTTCATTAACTGCAGGGGTTCTGTTAGTATCTGGAGTGTTAGGGGTGCCAATATGCCCAGGAGTTACAGTTAGCATGGGGAGTCATAGAGATCTGGGTACTCTGTTCCAAGGGTACAGGATCTCAAAAGTTTCACAAGTTCTGGTATATCAATGGGATCGAGGGGTATTATTGTGTTACAGAGGACCTGGGAGCATCAGGGATTCCTATGGGCAATGAGAATAACCTGAATAAACATATAGTTAGGCCTGACATTTTTTTATTGATTTACCAACCCTCTGACATGATTTTTGCAAAAAAAAAATCAGTTTTTGTTGCTTTTTATCTCTCCTGACTATCTTGCAACAAGAATGTTTGCTGTAGAAATAGTATTAAAAGCAAAGTGGAAATTGAATCTCAAAAGTGAGGGTGGATTAGAGTGTGAAAATATGACATCCAGTTAGGTTTGGAAGTAGATTTTCAATAAATCAATTTTTTTAAATTTTTTGGTCTTGTGTGTCTATTATTTTTTTTTGCTTCCAACATGCCTATCCATGAAATTATTGATAAAAATATCTGACCTTACTATGGTGATAACAGTCAAAGTTGTAGAACTCTTGGCCAAGTTTTTTCTATTTTTAGATAATTTTTTCCAGGAATAAAAGTAAAGATAAGATTTTGAAAATTCATTTTTTTTAGGAAAGGTCATACAGACTCTTTTTGTAACTCATTGTTGTAAATTGGAGATTCAGTAGAAGTTGCATTATACATTGGCCATTTCTGTTTGCTTTTCAGGGCTTGGCTTTCATTTTGAGATCAATGGCATGCCAATATTTCTAAAGGGAGCAAACTGGATTCCAGTTGGTAAGTTTGTTGTTTGTTGTCTATTTTTGTGCTATAATTATTACTGTTGCTTACACCAAACAATAAAATTAACTCATGACAGAAAAGTCAAAGTCAGACAAGACTAAACTTTCTCAGAAGTTTTTGATGGTACAATTAGCAATATTATTAACAATCCTTGTTTACAGTGAAAGAGTGGCACGCACTGTACAGAAGAGTCACACCAAATAATATAACAAACCAAACTAGCAGAAAATGACAAACTCAGCTAACCCCAGTTTACTATAACATCATTGTTTTGTTTAGTACAAACCAACTAGTGTGCTGTAACAAACCGAAAGCAACAGATTTAGACAAGGTGTGATGAAACTTTCTGTCTTTTTAAAACAAAAAAAACGATGGTGGGTTCTTTAAGCAATTGTTTTTTATCAATAAATTAATTTATACAATTGATTTGAATAAGTCCTGATCAATCTAATTACTTTGGCTAACCTTTGATGTATAATAGATTCGTTTGAAGAACGGGTTACAGCTGATGTGTTGAGGAACCTTCTACAGTCTGTTGCTGATGCCAACATGAATGTAGTTCGTAACTGGGGAGGAGGGATATACCAACATGATGACTTCTACACTATAGCTGATGAAATGGGGTCAGTTTTTTATTGCCATTTGAGACAATAAATTTTCTCGCTCACCATCAATTGCTCAAAGCAATTTTTCAGCTACTCGCTAAAAATGGTCTTCCTCATTGGAGTGTATATATTGAATGTGGCAGTTGTCTTATAAAATTAAGTATTTTATTGTTAACTTTTGCATTAAGAGTGTGAGATTAGAACTTAATGGACACTTCTTCCTTAGGATGTGCAGAAGTGTTTTTTCTATTGTTCATGAACCAATGAAAACAGCAGCTCACCTCAAATATTTTAGGCAAGCTTTATTTCACTTACCAATGATTTTGTTAAGGAAACAATGAAAGGCACCCAACCACCAGAATGCAACATTTTCACACCTAATTTCAACTTCCTTTGCAGGATACTTGTCTGGGAAGAATTCATGTTTGCATGTTCAATGTATCCTGTAGATGAGGAATTCCTTTTGTCAGTAGAGGAAGAAGTCAGGTATCAAGTAAGTTGGTAGTTTGGCAAAGTTTTATATATTCATAGAGATTCACCCTTTCAAGGCTTTACTGGTGATATAATCTTTTAAGAGCATATATGACACAAAATCCCAAAAAAATTATATCAAGTGATATGCGTCTCACCTTAGTCAGTCCAAAATTGTTGATTTTAAATTAAAACTGCCATAATTGATAATCAAGAAAATCTATGGTAGTTCTTGATGTTTTGAAATCGTTTTTTTCTTAACTTTATACTAACTGAGGCGAGACACACCTTACCTGACATCATCTTGTTGGGATTTTGGAGGGGACACTATTTGAAGCTCTACAAGCTATATGTAGGCATATATATCAGTACTGTACATGATTGATAGGTGGGAATCAAGTTACTACATCTCTCCCTTTTCAGATAATGATCAGCAAGTAATCAAACTACAAATCAATATTTGTTGCTAGTAATACTTACTAATCCTATTGCTTTGTATATATTTTAGCCCATGAATCTTATCATTGCATATGTCTCTTACAAATAAAACTAATAAAGTTGTGTGTAGTGATCATGAGTAAATAAGTCTATGTTACTGGTTTAAGACAAGTGTAATAATAATATTCAAGAATGTTCTGAAAGACAAATGTAATATTCAAGAATGTTCTTTCAGTTTCTTTCAGTTCTTTTTTATGTAATATAGACTCAGTCTGTGTTTTCCATCTTGGGTTGATGTTCATTGTTGTTCTGATTGTGTGAGTGGGGGTTGTACTTGCTCTTGTTGTGTGAGTGGGGTTTGTACTTGCTCTTGTTGTGTGAGTGGGGGTTGGACTTGCTCTTGTTGTGTGAGTGGGGGTTGTACTTGCTCTTGTTGTGTGAGTGGGTGTTGTATTTGCTCTTGTTGTGGGAGTGGGGGTTGTACTTGCTCTTGTTGTGGGAGTGGGGGTTGTACTTGCTCTTGTTGTGGGAGTGGGGGTTGGACTTGCTCTTGTTGTGGGAGTGGGGGTTGGACTTCCTCTTGTTGTGTGAGTGGGGTTGTGTACTTGCTCTTGTTGTGTGAGTGGGGTTGAACTTGCTCTTGTTGTTTTTATTCTTGATCATGATTTGGTTGGACTTGTTGTTCTGGGTTTAGTTTTTCAAGTGAGGCTGAACTGAAGGGAACTGCAGGTTTCGCTTGCACTATCACTTCTTTCTCATGTACTGCTGATTTGAATGTGTTCAGTTGCCTGAATTTTGATGCATCCCTGCATATCTTTCTTTCATCTTTGATATGTGTTGCTTCGATTTGCGAGGCATTAACTCTTGTGATCAGGTATACATATGGCTCATATGCAGTTTGGCCATTTCTTTTGTTTTCTCGTCTTACTAAAACTGCATCACCTTAGCACAAATTGTGTTCTTTTGTGCGATAGTGGTCGCGGTATTCTTTGATCTTCAGTTTGTAATGTCTATCCTTGTTGTGAATTTCTTCGTTTTGGGCATGTGTTTTGGTTGGAAAATGGTCAAGATAAGTACGCACTTGTTGGTTCATCAGAAGCTCGTAAGGGGTTTTCCAGTTGCTGGATGTGGTGTGCTTCTTTACGAAGCATGTCATATGTTGCATCTGTGCCTTCGTGGTTTGCAATGGTAATAATTTTGTCCACAAGTTTGTTGAATCCCTCAATTTGCCCTTATGCTTTTGGGTGAACAGGGGTGATGGGCTTGTGCTTGAAATCGAGTTCCTGGGGAAAGTCTGTGAACGTGTGAGTTAAATGGGGATCCATTGAGAGTGTGGACAATTTCAGAAACTCCATGTGTCGCAAAATCTCTTTTCAGTTTTTTTTGGTTAGTGAATTTTACTTTAGGATATCTTGAATATTGGTCAGTAATCACCACAGGACATACTTGCTGTTTGGGAAGGGTCCACAAAAATCTATCTCTACATCACTCCATGGTCTTGATTGGAGTTATGTCATTTTGGCAGGTTGTGTTGGTTTGGTTGGGGTAGCAATTTGACATTCAAAACCGTTTTTTACAATTGCTTCAATTTCAATGTTCATTATGGGCCATCAGTATTTAAGTCGGATCATTTCTTTGGTTTTTGGTTTTTGGTAATCCTAAATGGCCTTGTTTTCCTGCGCAGATTTACGGGTGTTATGATCTTATCAATTCATAGAATGACTTCTTCTGATTCGTAAAGTTCTGCCTGCAGGTCAATGTAAGGTTTAAAGGGGCAATTTTCCAATAGGGAGACTAAGTTGGAGTCTACTTCAAATAAGTTCGATATTAATTGAAACAAACAAGTGTGGGTAAGGTTCAGTTCGTGTGGAGAACGAGAATCGCGTTCGCGAGAAAGATTTGCTGTTAGTTTAAATGCTAACTCACTTCTGAGTTTTTCAACGATTTTCTAGAGCACTTAGATGGAATCAAAGGAGGTATTTATTTGAAGAGGTAAGTTTTACAATCAGTTTCTCATGTATTGATTGAATTCGCTTTTGTAGTTATGGCACGTGAACTCAATTGTTTGTTCATAATTCTTACGTTCAGACCATGGATTCAATGATAGTGATATTTCGCTTCTATTTATTATAATTCAGGAAGTGACCTGTATACTTTTTTTTCTTCTGCAGTTGACTCAAATGGTTAGTTGAAGAGGTAAGTTTTACAATCAGTTTCTCATGTATTGATTGAATTCGCTTTGGTAGTTATGGCGCGTAAACTCGATTGTTTGTTCGTAATTACTCTTTCGTTTCGATGATTGTGATATTTCGCTATTCATTATAATTCAGGAAGTGACCTGTATGTTTTTTTTTTGTTTTCATCTGCAGTTGACTCCAAGGATTGACCGCTTCCACAATGAAGCCCATCGTGGTGAGATAGAAGCAAGGGGAATCTCAAAGTCATTTTTAGCATTTAGAAAAAAATAAATAAAAGAAATGTTGACAGAAATGATAGCGAAGAGGTGAAATGTTGTTGTTCAGGTCAGATGCAGTCTGATTTACCACTCTACAACGTAAACTTGATTTCAGGTTAGGCCAACCCGAAATCAAGTTATCTCTTGCTAGAACCTAGTCTCCCGAGTCAGAGCATTGCTCCTTTAAGGCTCTGCTTTTGTTTGGCCCATTTACCGGTTTGGATGACTTGCTACAGTCTTTGAAGCTCTTCGTCGTGTTTAGTTTCGTGTTTGCCATTTTCTCGAGGATGATTGCGTGGTCTGTGCACGTGATTGCTCGGATTTATTTCTCTGTTCTTGTTGCTGTGTCAGCTGGAAGAACGTGGCATGGCATGTAATCTGTCATGTTCTCTTTTCCGGGGATGTGGATCATACTGAAGTCTAAATTTTGCACTTTAAGTATGATGCGCTCAATCCTTGGTTGGAGCTTGGCTTGTGGATTGTTAAAAAGTGGCAGTAGAGGTTTGTGATTTGTGGCAATCTCAAACTGTTTTCCTCCAACAAGATACATAAATTTGCAGTCTTGATGTTGCAAATTCAACTGCCAGGGTCTCTCACTCGATTTGAGAGTTCCTTGTTTCGGTGTCATTGAGGGTATGGCTTACATATTGGACAGGTTGGTGTAATGGGGTCTTTGTGGTCCTCAAAAGCTGTCTGTTGTTCTCTGGTCCATTCCAATTTTGACTTGTCTCATGTCAGTTGCCGTAGAGGCTCCCACCGGCTTTAGAAATTGTTGATGAACCACGACAAGTATGCAAGCCTTTGTGGTGGTTCACAGTCTTCAACTGCCTTTATTTTGTCAGGGCTCGGTCGTAGTCCGTCTGCTGTGACTAAACGTCCATGTAAATTCAAAAGTTGTTTTCCCAAACTCATTTCTCTTTCCTTAGCGTCTGGTTGTGATCCTTAATTCTCCTCAGCAGGGTACTTAGATTTCTGTTGTGATCCTTCGAGTCCACGCCCCCAACCATTGTTGAGAACGTGTGGGATACCAGATATCACTTTGGCAACTTCTGCATCAAATAAATTTTGGCTATATAATCTGCCAAAAGCTAACATTTTGTAGCGAAAATTTCCCCATGGTGTGCCATTACTTTCCGCAAATCTTCATCGTGACAGAATTGATGATAGCCGTGGTTCAGATCTAATTTGCTAAACACTTTGCATTCCTTGAACTCTCCAATGAAATCCTCCGTAATTGGCGCTTGTGTTTGACATGTTCGCAGCATGGATTTGTTTACAAGCATAAGGTCTAAAAAGGCTTGTATGCCCTTCGGGTTTGTGGTTGGACAACAAGCGGTGAACACCAGGTGATGGCTTCGTGTTCTGGTACTGGTTCAATGATGTTGGTGACAAATTCTTTGAGTTTGTTCTTTAACCGGTCTGTGAGTAGATTTTGCACTTGTTGTGGCTTTTTAGGAAATTAGAACTGCGTCATCTGTCATCGGAATGTGATTTGTATTTCCTTTCTGTCGTGCACTGCTCGTCCGATGCCGTCAAACTGTTGTTGATGTTGCTCTAAAATGCTGTTTAGTTCCTGTTGTTGATTTTCCTGTTTAACTGAATTTATTCCTTTGTTGGGTTGTTCAAAACCTCCAGTTTTGTTGATAAGTAACATTCCAAGAACTTCGAGTGTTGTTTTGCCAATTAGCGGTGGGGAGTCGATTTTTCCATCGATCACAAGTTGTCCCAACAGTTCGTGATTGGTTGGACAGGTTGATTTTCGCTTCACCGATCATGGGCAATTCTTCTTTCAGGGCTTTTTATTTAATCTTTATATAGTTGTTGGAATTGTCCCTTGTCCATGATGTTCGCATCTGATTCGCTTTCTGGTTCTGCTTCATTTTTCTCGCCGTTGATCATGATTGTGCACATATTTCGTCCACCTTTGCTTGTTTTGCTTGTGTGATGTATTCTTAAGTGGCTAAGATATAACTCATCTTCATTGCTAGAGGTGTCAAAAGTCAGTTCTTGTAGATATCTTGTACGTGTTGTTCGCTCTTGCACTGTAGACTTGTTGGCATCACGGGTTATGAAAGTTGTCATGCTTGTCTTGTCAGTGTGCTTTTGATGGTTTCTAAAATCGCCGTTGTTTGATCGGTAGTTTCTATGGGCATGATCTTTTTCTGTCGATTTCTTCTTCTTGTTCATGCACATCTGTGCGTAGTGATTTGGTTTCTTGAGGTGATTGCAAAGAACTCCTACAGCTAGGCAGGTGATATGGGAGTTTGAGCAGCCACACCCCCCACATATGTTATCTTTTCCGAATCTAGTAGCTGGTCGCGGCTTTCTGTACTGAATAGCTTTTACTTTTGCGCTCTCTGTTCCCACTCTGTCAACTTTTCGGTTAACTGTTTCAACTTTTTCTTCTGTCTGTTCGTAGATGGCTGTTTGTGTTAGAATTCTGTCCAGATCCCAGTTTTCTCTTATGGCTTTTGTGCGAATCCTATAGTTTAACATGGTTCTGATCAAGTGATTCTTGATGGTGTCGTTTTCATTTGGTCCATAATAGCACTTGTGTTCAGTGTCCCGTTACCGTTTGTAGTAGTCGGCTAAACGTTCTCTTATTGGTTTCAGTTCACCCAGTTGAAATCGTGCTAAATCCTTGTTCTGTTTTGGTATGAAGTGGTTGTCAAGTTTCCTAATAAGGATTGTAAATTTATCATCTCCCAATCCACTCTATTGATCTGGAAGTGCTTCCTCAGTATCGACATTGTGTTCCCCCCCCCCCCATAAATCAATAATCTGTCTTTCTTCATATTCGCATGAGTAATTCCGAAAAACCGGAACTGTCTCTTGATGTCTTTCTTGTGTCTCTGCCATCGTACAGCGTTTTCATTGTTATCCGCGTGTTAAAAAATGCTTTGATTGTAAGTTGTTGTGTTACTTCATTCAGTGGCATAGCCTGGACCTGAAAATTATGCAGGCCCATATAGTTGACGAGCGCCTAAAGCACAAACATTTCTAGGGGGACTGGGGGCATGCTCTCCTGGGAAATTTTTGAAAATTGCATTTCTGAATTCGCCAGGTATGCACTAAAATCATGAAAACTAGCGAAGATGTTCCTCCCATGCCAATGCTGAAAACTGTCTTCCCTGGAAGGAAAAAAATGTTTTAAGCGGTGGATCTGTAAAGGTTCTGATGATGTAGGCACGGCCTGGGGACTTGGACGTTATTTTTTAGCTAAGTCTTCTCTCCACTCGTTTGTAACAACAACATCAGGGGTTTTGGGAAGTGTTAACCATGCAGCTTTCATTGCAACATAGCCATTTTAACAGGTGTTTTAAAAAATTTGATCCCTTTCTTCTTTTTATTGAATATAATTCAAACACTTTTTCAATACTATTCTTTTGCCTGTCAAAATAATTTGTAGGCTCGGGCCTGCAGGCCAACAAGCTGGCTAACGCCACTGACATTAAGAGTTACTGTTGAAGTTGCGGCACTTGTAGAAGCTTCGGTGTCGGGTATCCTTTACCTGCTTTTTCTTTTTCCATTACTTTACCCTCGTCACCAATGTAATGATCTATGCAAGTGTGTTAATCACTCTGGGTCTTTATTATAACTACCATACATATGCAGTGTTCATTCTAGACTGCGTTTTTGCGTGATTTGCACGTTTTTACCATCTGCTGACGCAAATAAATTATTTCAAGGGGTCAGTGTGATCATTTTTCCTCCTTGAGTTTGTCACCGCCTGTTAAATGTTTTTCTTTGCATTGTTTTTATCGAGGTAAACATTAACAAGACCCTTACTCTGCCTTGCGTTTCTGGATGGCATCTTGAATTTTGTCTTGAAAGCACGAGCAAGGATTCTAGTTTGACCAACACGGGGCTTGAGGGTCCTACATCCAACATGGCGACGAAGAGTCAAAGTTAAAAAAAAATAATTCATGCTCCTGGCGGCGATAATGAACAACAGCATGATAAGGCATCAGAGAGTAATACTAGCAACCCAGAAGATAAAGAAGACGAAGAATTGGAGCCCAAATCCAAGAAGGCAAGAGCAATTCCCGAATGGAGACAAGTGGGGCAATGATAAAATTGAAATAATTCTGGAAAACTATGGCCAGGAGAAGAAGAAGGGAGACGCAGTTGCTAAGCCCCTGGTTGATGTGAATGAAACAATGAAAGAGTGGGAACAAATCAAAAAAGTTGTTGTTGCAGAGGGATATCCAAGAGACAAACTGTCTATCTTGTGGGGTTGTATTACAAAGTACCATGCAGAATCTTTTTCTAATTTGTGAAAACTAGCAGCTGTAGGCGTTACTGCCCCAGTTCACACAGCCGAATTTGAGCGGGGTTTCAGTTATCAAAACAAGACCAAAACATTCTTAAGGAATAGCTTGTCTTCAGACAGACTACAGCATTTGATGATCATTGGTTTAGAGGGTGCATCTCTTGAGGCATTTGACTTCAGCAGAGCCTTGAGGGTTAGGAAAACCAAAGCAAAACGGAAAATTCTAAATGGACAATGACACTGAACTCCTGATGTTTAAGTTTTATTTGAATTCATCATCACTGATCAGACTTAGTTATAGTAGCATAGTACTAAAGCAATTGATGACTATTCATGGTGTAGAGGGTGCATCTGTTTAGGATTTTGACTTCAGCAGAGCTTTGAGGGTGTGGAAAACCATTCACCTTCAGCAATTAAAAAGTCTTAGTTTTTGTTTTGCTTTAATTCCCACAGGCACATCCTTAAAAGCTCTGCTGATTTAAAATGGCTTCAACTGAAATGAATTAAAGACAGACTTGTGTTTCAATTGATACCATGGTTTTTAAGGTTTTAATTGATTGATTTTTTGTTGTCCCATCCTGTGGTCCAAATGTCCCCATTTTTCCAAAGCAAGGGGTCACATGTCCCACTTTGTCTAATTTCTAGAATGAACACTGCATATGATATATCAGTACTGTATATGATTGACAGGTGGGTATCAAGTTACTACACCAATGTTTGTAAAAACATTTATTTTTGAAAATCAAATATAATAGCACGTTCATGACAGTATTGGTAAATTACCCATTTGTAAACAGGGCATACTTTTTATCTAGGCAAGGTTATATATGATTTTTCTTTTCTTTTCTAGACAACTTTTGAATACCAACAAAGTCCATTTTATACTGTTTGGGTGGTCCTCCGAAATTAGCTTGCCACGTGAACTCAATCTCAGAAGCAATTGCTTTTTATACTGAATTGTTATACAAAAAATTAAGTAACAAAAATACAATACTAATTTAACAAGTTCATTAATCAATCTTATTTTACCTGCAGGTCCGCCGTTTGCATAATCATCCCTCAGTGTTTGTTTGGGGAGGCAACAATGAGAACGAAGTTGCAATAGCACAAAACTGGTACAACTATTTTACTACGAGTTTTATTATTGTTTAGTATTGTTATATACCAATGCAGCCTACCCTTCCTCTTGAATGAAAATTAATGGCTGGGACCATCGGCGTAATGTCCCTGTCCAGAGACAGTAGCAAAAGAAGTCCGCTCAAGTGTTGAACCCTCGACACTGCCGGGGACGATTAACCCTCATGCTTGGTAGTTACAGATCTTACTGACTGAGCACCGAGAACCCATACCTGTTTATCATGTGGATCCATGTAAAAGCACTATGAAGTCAAAATGTTTCTGGTTATATTTGTCACAAAGCGTTCAGCCCTTTTGTAGTTGTGTTTTGAAAGTCCTCTCTGAAGAAAAGTGACACTCAGTTTATTTTTTACATACTTAAGGTACAAGACCAACCCTAAGAAGAAACTCTACACAGGTGATTATGTAAAGGTTGGTTCAATCAGATTTCTGTCAGTGATGCACTTGACCACTTAGCCAGTCTCCCTTTCAGCCCTTTCAGTATCTGTCGCAGCTGATACTACTCGTACCTTCTCAGTATCTATTGTAGTTAATACTACCCTCCCTTCTCAGGATCTATCAGAGTTGACACTACCCACCCTCTCTCGGTATCTATTGTAGTTAGAACTAACCTCCCCATCTCAGTATCCATCAGAGTTGACACAATCCTCCCCTCTCAGTATTTATTGTAGTTGGTACTACTCCCTCCCCTTTCTAAAAGGTTGAATTAACTCGGTGACAGTCTATCTGCAAAGTTTCCTAACACTTTGCAGATCTTATTGCTTTCAAGCCAAATCTGTAATCAAGTCCCCACAGCAAGATTTAAAGAATACATTAAATGATTGAATGAACTGTTGGAGTTCAAACTCTTATCACAATCTAGATTTTCATATTTTCAGCTGTACATCGACACTATTCGGAAAATTTTTGAGGAGGAAGAAACTGGCCGGCCTTTTATCCCCTCCTCACCTTCAAACGGAAAAGAGACGGAAAGAGAAGGCTGGGTTGCTAAGAACCCAGGTGACCCTCTATACGGTGATGGTGAGTAACAGGTACTAATTTAGCGTCAGACTTCTAGTTTCCTATTTTCAACCACATTCCCAACCTCTGTAAACACATTCTGATGATGTACAGTTGCTGTCAATGAGTTCTTTCATCAGTCTTGTACTGCCTTAAAAATACTTATTTTATTTGTGGTCAAAGATAACAGTTATTGATGAAAATAATTTAAGCACTTGCTTAGTTTTACTGGCAAGGCTTTCAAAACGAAGTACAAGGGCAAAGGTTGCATTCTTTGATTATTTCAGTCCCAGCCTGCAATATCGACATTTATAGTTTTGAAACGATCTACAAGGATCAAAGCTTTTTTTTTAACTTTTTATTCCAAGCCAGCTTTCTCCTAACTTCACTTGTCTTAAAAACAGACATGTTTGGTAACGCGAAAACTGAGATTGATCAAACAAAGCAAACCTCTTAAAATGGAAAAGCAAAATTCTCCCCAGCTGATTACAATGAAAGTATGAAACTTAGTTGGGAGAATTTACCAAATTGACGTGGCGTGAAAAGGGTTGATTCTGTAATTATTGTCTAATAAAACATAACTTCCTTATTACGAAAACTTTCGTTCATGCTCTTCCTATCTTGACAGTACATTTCTACAATTATAATATGGATTGTTGGAATGTTAGTGGTTATCCAAATCCACGGTTTGCGTCGGAGTATGGGTTCCAGTCCTACCCGTCATTTGAAACCTTGGCAAAAGTGTCAATAACGGAGGATTGGAAATACACTAGCAAGTTCATGGATCATCGACAGCACCATGGAAATGGTATTTATCTGATTCTGTTGAAAGTTTTTGCTTTGAATGGAAGAGTTACTAGGTTTGATGCACGATTAATTTCAAAATATTGCAAGTATAAAACAATTTCCAATAAAAACAATTTTCTAAAAAAATGGCTACTTGTACTAGGCAGTGAAAAAAGTGCGTATTGTAGATTACAGTAAAAAAGTAGAATAAAATATCACCAATTAAAATATTTCGTGATTTCCTTTAAACTATAGTTAAGAGAAGACAGTTTTTTTATTGTGGTGGTACATTGACTGTTTTATGGATCTTGAATTTGCCAATCACAGTACACAAAATTACACTTCTATACAACAAACGATTGTACCACCTACTGTTACTGTAAGTTATTGTTTTGCTAGCTTTTTTATTCTCCCTTCCTTTACTCCCAGTATGTATCGATTTTACTTGTCTGACAACAAAATACGTCAATTTTTTATCAGGTTGTCTAACTCTATTAATGGTATTAAAGCTACTTCGGATACGACATATTTGTGTAGCCCAGTTAAAATAGAAATATGTATTATTATTATTATTATGATGATGATGATGATGATGATGATGATGATTATTAAGTATGTTTGTCTGTTTGATCATTTTTAAAGTAACTTATTGTTATACAACTTTGTATACTGTATTTCGTTAAGTACAAATAAATATCTTAAATTTATCACTTTAATCCCCAGGTAACCAGGAGCTGTTGCAAGAAATACAGGCACATTTCAAGCTTCCTACTTCCAAGAATAACCTAAAACGATATCAAGACACACTGTTCCTTACTCAGGTTTGTGAGAAAGATTGTGAATAATTTAACGCTTTCTAGGTTAGTTCAAAAGCAGGTTTCAAGTTGAAGAATGGACATAAAACTTTTCGAGTTTATTTTTAAATGTTTTGAAATTGATGATGACATAGCGTCAAAGACGTTGGTCTTAAACTTAAAGTTTATTTCATAGTTGGCAACTACAGGTGGCTTACTCGTGGTTCACAGTACACAAGTATGAGTGGATGGATGGATGACAAGTATGAGTTGATGGATGGGTGGGTGGATGGATGGATCCGATAAAAGGATGAATGGTTAGAAAAGGATGGAAAGATGAATGGATGGATTGATGGAGGGAAAGAAAAGATGGATGAATGGATGGAAGGAAGGAAGCATGGATGGGTCGATGAACAGATGTATTGATCGATCAATGGACATTGATAGATAGATTGATAGATGGATGGATTGATGGAGGGAAAGGGAGGATGATTGAATGGATGGATGGAAAGAAGGAAGCATGGATGGATCGATGGATAGATGTATCGATTGATCAGTGGACAGCCCGAGGGAATCCGCCCCCCTCCCCTCCTTAACTTTTTTACTATTCATCCTAGAGTGACGATTTTTTGCACAAGTGGCAATCACCATAAGAACTACTTAATTCTGGAGTTAGGTGTGATTAATTACTTATGTCGTCATAATGATGTCATCGAAGATGTTTAGACTCGTAGTTTTGTTATTTTCAGTACAGAATGCACATATTTATTTAAAAACATGAAAGAATGTCATTTGCTAACTTTAATTGCAACATCCTTTCAATTCCAAATATTATAACCAAAAAAAAAAAGTAACGTATTGATGACGTCATACATAACGTGTTTCTTTTATGTTTTCGTAGAAAGCTACAACAGTGAATAAAACTGCTCTAAATGGATCTGAATAAATTTCCACACTAGCATGTTATTTCCAAACGAAACTTTACGCCCAGGTTGAAAAGAATACCCATAATGCATTGTTTTGAAAATTTGTTGAGAGGTTTGCTGCAAATCTTGAAAACAAAACCTTGAACTTCTTAAATTTGATTAGTATGGACTTCTAAATATGTTATTGCGTTGTACATAAGCATCTAAAACAAGGTGATTTTGAAAATGCAAAAAGCGGCCTTTGACATTTTGGTTGCCATGGCAACAATATTAATTGGAACACAACGAAATATATATCAAAAGATTCCCAATAAAATTTTAGGAAAAGTCATAAAATTTTCAGCATCGTACTGCCATGCATTCTAAAGTTATTCACGAAAATATACCTGGGGGGCGGATTCTGCCCCCCCGGGCTGTATAGGGTTAACTTGTTACCAGTATGTAGCTTTTTAACTGATCACCTGCAGGCTGCCTTCTATCTACAGATAGATAGTTGGCAGAAAAGTGAATACAGTTAACCTGAGAAACTGGATGAGAAAAGAATAAATTTTTTCTAGGGGGTTCAAATTTTATACCAAAAAAATACCAACTTCAGAATTTGTCCACCCAAAAATTTTCTTATTGTTTTAGCATACCCAGTAAATTGTGCTTATTGCTCATTGTTGATATGAGATGGAGAAATATACATAACCCAAATTTCACCCCCCCCCCCTTTGTCATCAAAATATGTGAGTGGGGCCCCTGTGAAATATTTTTGTTGCTTATATCTATGTTTGAGAGATCGTTTTGATATTTTCCAGGTGATGCAGGCTTTGTGTATGAAGGTAGAAACGGAACATTATCGAAGGCTACAAAGCGAACTTATTGAGGTGGGGTTTTGTAAA
Organism: Hydrozoanthus sils; assembly: GCA_027575215.2. NCBI lineage: Eukaryota > Metazoa > Cnidaria > Anthozoa > Zoantharia > Hydrozoanthidae > Hydrozoanthus > Hydrozoanthus sils. The sequence continues at coordinate 15,195 of JAOBRD020379366.1, forward strand.
CATAGTTTTTCTCTCACCGTTAATCCATTCACGTATAATAACCCAGACATGAGTAACCCTTTTTCAAATGGTTACATTTATGTTACACATTCTCTGTGCAACTGTATAGTATCTGTCATTGTATCTGTTTGTTGACCCTTTCACTCCTACAGAATTAATCAACATTTGAATTCTCCTTACATGTACAATGTAAAACAAACTGCTTGGTTATGAGAATGCAAATCTTGATAACCAAAATATTCGTCCTAGATTAGGTTTGAATATTTCTGGCAACCTTATCAAAAAACTATGGGTAAAAATTAGGAGAATTTACAAACTCGTCATTTTCAGAGCAAAAGGGTTGAAGAAATCCTCCACTGTATAACAATTTTGGTGTCAAACAAAACTTTTGATAATCCTGTACATTAGGAGAATTTACAAACTCGTCATTTTCAGAGCAAAAGG
>JAOBRD020379471.1:0-19885 GCA_027575215.2 Hydrozoanthus sils
TTTTATTTTATGAAACTTTAGAACTTTTCTATATTTTATAAAAAAAATGTTCTGTAAATACAGAAAAATATTCTAATTTTATAAAATATAGAAAAGTTCTAAAGTTTCATAAAATAAAAGTTAAAAGCGTGTATCTTTAGAATTTGTTATTACAATTTTAGAACTCGTTGCTACAATTGTAAAACTCTTTGCTATAAATTTAGAACGTTTTACGATAATCCAAAAAATATTAAATACAGTTTCAGAACTTTTACTGTATTTCTAGAAATCGTTATTAAAATCTCAATTTTTTTGCTAATATTTTAAAACCATAAATTTAGAACGTTTAACGACAATTTTAGAACTTTTTACTATTTTTTTGAAACTTTTTAGAATTTTTACTTTATATAGTTTTAGGTATTTGACTACATTTCTAGAATTTTTTAATATAATCTTAATTTTTTCACTAAAACTATAAAACTTTTTACTATAAATCTAGAACGTTTTACGATATTTTAAGAACTTTTGACTATCGTTTTAGAACTTTTTACTACTTCTTTAATTTTTTTTATTACACGTTTAGAAGTTTTTACTTTACATAATTTTAGAACTTTACTGCAATTTTACAATTTTTTGTTAAAACTTAAAATATCTTTTTATCATAATTTTAGAACCTTTATTATAATCTTAAAACCTTTTAATTTCTTTAACTTTTTTAACTCTTTGTCACTCTTGAACTCGCATAACAGTCTACGAAATAACCCCTATTTTGCATACGTTTTCAACGCGCGAGCCTCGTTTGCATGATAGCCAATTTCCATAGAATAATTTCCATGCTTTGACCATAGTCAGTAATTGCGGTTCTATCACAGAAAACGTGTGATTAACTTTAGAGCTTAAATTGTACTTCAAGCGCGCGTTGTTTAGTTAAATGATACGCGTGTGGCCGGACAGTACAATGTTGAAATAAAGAGATTCTGCTAATGTTGGCTTTATAATAACAACTTTCAACCATAAAATTTCCTCAACTGATATATGGGGCCAAATTCTAAGAAGTCAAACTTCGAAGACCGAAAGTTCATAATTTATGTGCACCAAGTCATAAGACAGCTCCAGCGCCTATATTTACAGAGTAGTTCGAGCCACTACTCAACTGTGACTGTGGGAAGTGTCAACGTCAAATTCCTCGGAACAGAAAAGATATGATGAAATACTTGAGCTCTCACAAATCTGAGAGCACGTGCTGCACTGTTCGGCAAGAATAAAGTAAAAAAAGCATGCACATTTAGTTGAAATTGCTAAAACCTTTGTTTTACACATCTGTTTATAAACCCTGGAAGTATTTGTTGACGAAATGTTACTAGCATCACTTCAGGATTGACGGAAATATCTGCTGAAAACCAGGCCGCTCTGTGTAAGGACAGAAAAGCAGTTTAGCTCACAAACATAAATAATGTGCACCTAGTCATAAAGCAGATGAGTTACGATCCTTGTTTGCTTAGGATTCTACAATCCCTTAACAAAGAGTGTGTGAAGTGAGAAAGAAAGATATGGGCTCCTTATTGAATTATGACCAAAAAGAAAATCGGTGTCATTCACAGCGCTGTATATGTTGTTGCAAGCTGGCTGTGAAAAATTTGCTAACACCACGCGTGGGTTTTCAATTTCAGCTGTTCGCTACAATTACATTCCATTCGTAACAAACGGTGCAGTGGAACAAGTGATAGCGTTTTGCGCCCGAAAGCTAGCTAAAGCTGGCGTGCCTGGGATCACAATTAGTACGGATCTTATTTCTTATTTATTTTTTTGTATTCCTATCGCTTACTTGTTCTATTTTTCATGGCTCTCATTCCATCTTTAAAACATTTTTAAACAAACATATTTTCTTATTATTTGTAATCTTTTTATATATCAACGAGCAAGGTATTAATTCAAACATACAAAAATATTTTAGTTTTATTTACAGTTATAAATTATTACAACATTTTACAACTATGTTTGGTGCACTGCACAGTTTGTAAAATAGCTACAATCACAAGCTCAACTTTGAGAAATTTGTATCCTCCGTAATCGAAAAACAATGCACTGAGTAAACCCAGGTGCACATTTTTTCTCGCTCCATTGCACGTGAACTGTACACACTTCTACGACTGATACTGTGCGCAAGTTGAAACTGTTCTTATTTAGTTGTTCTCAAGCGTTGTGTTTCTCCGAGTTGAATACAGTAGTAGGCTAGATGCCATGCCAAAACTGAAGGCCGGCTTCCTCAGAGAACACCATTCCTTACAAAAAAACGGTTGGAGGACCTTCAACGTCCAGCAAAAATGACTGCTCAAATTGCTGCGTCGGGGAAGCTCTTGGTAGCGATAAAGAACTGGAGCTTCATAAGTCCAAGGATATGAGCCATGTGCCTGTGGGAGAAAGAGAAAGATTTAGGTATTAAAGTGTATATCATAGTCTTGTATGTAGCTCCCATTTTCTTTTAATTATGTTCATCTGTTAACTTATGAGTGGTACTTCTACTCTATAGTTCAGTCTGTAATGCATACGAGTTGAGCCATATTTTAGTTGGGCTGTTTTGGCCTTGAGTCAGTACGGAGGCATTGGTCTCCCCCCTCTTACGTCTACATATACTATATTAAACATCTCAAATATGACGCTGGAACATACTTTCTAACATATCGACGATTTTAAATTACGACAGTGACGTGGGCTGTGGAGATATAAAAGTGATGGAAGTTACAAACGAAAAGCATAAATAAATCTCGTTCGATCTCGCATTTTGGTAACACTTTCCCGCTGTTAAGCTTTTCTCAGAAAACAGTTAATGTCGTGCGATGAAAACAACATTTGAAACGTAACAATCGAAGTGAAAGTGTCAGTCGCACAGCTAAAATAATTGCGGGAAGCAAAAGGCAAAGACAACATTGCAAAGACACACAACACAAGTGTAAATCCGTAGCAAGATTTCGAATAAATCATTGAGAAACTGGCTAATCAGTTATAACAGAACCACTTAATAACAAGATAAGATTTGAAAATAATACCTTTCATGACGATCGGTCGACATCCGCGTCCAAGATCGCTATTTTCTTTTAACGCTAAATCATCTTCTCCATACCACATTCCCTTTTCTCAGTGAAACTCACACTGGGCCTAATTCTCCGCAGTTTTCTTCGAATGAACAGGCAATTGGAGTTACAAGAACTTCATGGTTTGGACTCAAAGCATTGGTTAAGCCATTCGTCGCTTTTGGTAACCGTTTCTATGCGCTATAAGAAAAGAAAATACGGGAACAAGGGCCTAAGGCTATGATAGAAAAGCTCTTCAGTGGCTGCCATGTTGCTAAACATGCAAGCGAGGCTCGCGCGTTGAAAACGTATGCAAATTAGGGGTTATTCCATAGACTGTAATTATTTTAGTTTCCCTTCACAATGGCGCCAAGATGTCGCCGAAACGTCGGTTTTTATCGTTAGTTTTTGCCAGTATATGTTTACCTAAATCAGTGTTGATTATAAAACTTTTTACTATTATTTTAGTTTTTTTTACTATAGTTTTAGAACGTTGTACATACTATAATTTTAGAATTTTTTACTATGATTTTTCAATGTTAAATATCAAATATTTATTAATTACCAAAGAAAGAACATTGTGTGACCTGAAAGACTGATCGAATATTATGTGGGAAGAAGAAAAAATAGACGCAAGCACATGCACACGTTATATCAGATAACGTAGCTAGCTAACGTCTTTTCAAACTTACTTATTTTGCGCCATTTATAGTTGAGTAAAAACCTCTCACGTGTGCATTTTGCCGTAGCTGTATGACCTGAAAAGAGATTTTCTTCGAGAAGAAAAGAAAATCAAGAGGAAACATCGGCACTTCCTTCAGGAAAAGATACAATATCACTCGCTAAACCAACCAACGTAGCAGCCAGGAAGCAACAGAATTCCTAGTGAGCTTTAGAAAATTTTCTTTTGTTCAAAGAGAACTCTAATACCGAGTATTTATTGTTTGAATACTTCGCTCAACATTTTGAAATGCTAGATTTGTAAATACAACTCATTGATTTTGTCCCAGGTGAAAGTATTCTTATATTCACCAGTAAGAAAGTTGGTTATGCTAACCAATACTGTTCAGGATTCAGTTTTACAAGTAATGCGACGATGACATAAAGCAAGTTGGTTCTATAACCTGTATATCCGGTTTGACTAAAAGTTAGTGAACCTCACGTTGCAATTAGAGACGTTAACGGAACTAGACTGATTGACATGATAACAGATAAAATATCGAAACCTGATACGATAGCTATAATTCTAAACAACTATAAATACAGCCTGATTGAAAATATATAGGAAAATTTTGCCGAAAGGCAAATTTCGGTTATTGTAGTACAAGTCAAAACAGCTACAAAGCAATATACATGTTTTAAATTTAACAAAAGATGTATTTGTATTTATTAAGAAATTCAATTTATGACATAACTTTTCCCCTATGGCTATGCTATCTATTAAGTTTTGCTTTGTTGTTTGTATTATTACATGTATTACTTACGATTTTGTGCTTTTTTATTCATTTTATTCCTATGTATTCCCTTACAGAAAAAAAAATTGTCTACCCCAATAATGCCATTAGACCTTCAACATAGAACTGTCAAAGTGGTATCACTTATCAAAGATTAAACTTCAAATTTACATAACTGTCAGGTTGAATTTACATCGTGCTTTGAAGTATAACGTGAAGACTGCGAACTGGTTCAATTTGGTGTAGATCTTGAAAAACACGCTTCAGTTGACTGACCAGAGAAAACTGCCGAGGTATATATAAGATTTTGAGACACGAGTTTATTTGATATTATTTTTAGCTACATAGCTTATGATTGTACACTGAGACGTTTATCATGTCGACCAAAGCTGCGTAGTGGGTTGTCTTTAAGCAACTAACTATAAAATCTTTTTCCCAAGCCGGAACGTGGGATAACAGCAAGTGATTGAGTAATATATAGGGCTTAGAAACATCTTATTCAAGAACAAAAAGGGTTCGTATCCCATACACAAAGGAAGTTTAGTTATATAGCAATCAACATCTGACTCACAAACTCCACATTTTTTAGCGGTTAAAACCAATCTTTGTTCGTTGAAAATAAGAAGAAAAATTGATCTCTGATCATTGGGAATTTTCCCTTTTAGTTCTGCTCTTTTTTCAATCGTAACGTGTTCTTAACGTAGTTTTCATCATATACATAATATCACAGTCACAGTAAATGTATTCTTAATTTGTGGAATATTTGAAAATCAGCTGCCACGTGTTGAAGCATTATTCTACGCGTGATATAAAAGTAAGTGTGTAAACCACGAGTAAAGTGTGTGTGTTCTGGCTTAATTCAATTTTTTTACTTTTGTTCTTCTTGCTTTTGGATGTGTTAATGCATGATAACGAGCTTGAAACGAAGGAAAATAACATTCAAACCAAGGACAAAATAAAGTACAACATGCATAGACCCTGTGCAAAAAAGGCAGCTTTTCTAGTATTCATTAATTTGTCTACATACAAATTAGCCCCACTAGCCTCTTCCTTGGGTTAAACTTTCAAAAGAATATATTAATTACTCCAAACAATACATATTCAATGCATAGGGTCTATGTGTATGTATGTAATTTGAAGAAATCCTCTTAGTTTTCCTACTTTAAAAATCTCATTAGTCACGTTTGTCCTGCAGCTTATTATTCAAACGTTTTTTCCTGTTTCTTCCTCTTAAAAATTTTTAGCAATCATTAACAAACCCAATTGCTTACTGGCTCCACTCCCTTTATTACATTCGTTCCTTCCTTCCTTTATTTAAATGAAGGAGGAACTAAAACAAACGACAACCTGGCTCACCATCTTGGTTTTGCAATACTTGAAAACCTGAAAGTTATCTTAAAACTTTAAGGAACAATGTTTTCTGCCAACCCACAAATTTGATTTGCTCTATATTGCATCTGCAGTCTCGTAAAACAAGTTATAAAGTAAGAAATATTTTCATCGTTACTACAGGTTACTCCTCTTTTAAATTGAAGTATCAGGCAGTAAAGACACCGTGTTTGAACAACTATAACCATAACAGTATATAAATACAGTTAAAATAGCGGCCGGTTTTATTGAGCAATATTTCTATTTAAGACCTGGCCCCACTCTCATGTCGTTTATTTTCTACCAAGAGGACTAACTGGAAAGTGATGCCCAAAATGTTTATTCTTCTCTTGGTTGGTACCTGTTTGACTGGTTTGGTCCAGGCATTTGGTAAGTTCACCTGTTTGATTGGTTTGGCCCAGGCGTTTGGTATAAGTTCACCTGTTTGACTGGTTTTATTTCTTTTCTAACAAATGATTTACGACTTTTAATAAAATACTGCTTGGATTTCCTGCTGAAAAAGATTGTCATTTCCGAATTTACACCTCAAATCAGTCTCTATGAACTTGGAACCAAGAACGTTGGCCGGGTCTTAAATTTAATCCTGGATTAGTGCTAATCGGCCTTTGAACAACTGAGCCATGTATTTTGCTATACTTGATCAATATTGTATGAGCCATGTATAAAGGAGAAATTAGATGTTTATAAACTGGATTGGGCTGAAAGAGTTTTAAAGCTTCCTAATGTTATTTGTGTACAACGTACTCAATAGCGCCCACAACTGCAGTCTGTCCTCCAATCCCCCATCTACATTGTAAATTTCCTGTAACTCACACTCTGGCTGAAACTGAAACTTGTTCGTAAACCATATAGATAATTATATGTGACTTTGGCATTATAAACTGATGACATGTGTTAAACCAATTGCATACTATGTGGATAGACCCTCAGGAATATCCTTGGTGTCGAAATATGGAGTCACAGTGTCACTAGGATTACTATCCGCCTTGTCGCGAGCTCCACCATGGGAATAGGCCACTCCTTAAACTAAACGCCCAGAAATCTTGCCTCTGTCCCTTCACTGGTTGCGATGACCAGCCAATTTGCTCCCCTTATCAGCCGAGTTGTCCCCCTCCTCATAGAAGAAGGCTTTGTCCTGGAGTTTCTAACCCCGTCACCTATTATTTCCATCACAAGGACTCGCACTGCGTTTGTGAGTATCATACTTGACTATGAACCGGACGCAAACGGTAAGTTCAATAAATTGAACGTTAACCCTATTCTCCCCCCCCCCCCCTCATCCCGGAGGGGTGTGAAAAGGGCAGGGATGACCATTATAGGAAATGTACCCAAGGACACTCTAGGAATACCAAGGCACGAAAATTTATCGATAAAAATTACGGGTAGAATCATATTAAAGACAACTTATTGTGTCTTCATGACACCATCATCAAGTCAAAATAATCTATTTAACAGATAACTTGGATATGAAGGTTCAATAGCAAGGTGAAGAGTTTTGCTTGTATCAAGTCACGAGGAAACCGAAACAATGTCTTTAATATGATTCTACCCGTAACTTTTATTATCAAATCCATAGCATGCCTATGTAAAATGTATGTAAAATGCTCTGAAAGCGTTTCATCATCACTATTAACAATTATTATTAAGTAAAGGCTTGACAAAGTTGCGTCTGCACCAATAAGAAGTTGTCTGCTTAAATTTAGGTTAGAACACAATTTACTCGACTAAAATGTGTTTTATTATAAAACCTTTTATTTTTTTTTGTCATAAAATATGCAATAAGAAATGCTTGCTACTATTCATTAGATTTTGCTTTTGCAACCTTGTCCAGAGACATTGAGATAGGAAGGCTTATAAAATGAAGCCTGTTTTGTGTAACTAAAAGTGCCTAAAAACTATAACACTTTCTTTGAGCAAATCATTTAACATAAAATAGTTCAAAGTACTTCTGCGAACTATTTTTTTAAATTGCTCAAATTTTTTTCTACAGTGACTCAAACGCAAAATTTCGGGACACCATTATTCACGACAGCGTTTTTGGGGGAATGGGTTGTGACGCCATTCCCAACTTGTAGTAGTGAGCAGAACTTGAATCTACTACTGAGTTGAAAATCTTTTTGCCTATCATCTCCACATTGCTGTGTTTTGATCACGTCATGACCCATTCCCCCAAAAACGCGGTTGTGAACCAAGGTGTCCCAACACTTAACTAGTTTGAGCCACTGCAGAAAAAATTGCGGCCGTGAACCAACAAAACGCGGACTTCTAGTGGATGACAAAATTGTTTAGTGTTATGAGCTCTTTCCAAAAATTGTACCGGTTAAACTTTCGTTTGTTCAACATGATACGGTTTTAAATGGAAATAATATTGCATACAGACCTAATTCTAAAGTGATTTGACTCTTTTTAGACTAATTCAGTTTCATTCTGAAAAGATTTCTCGGATATCGAACCTCCAAAACTTTGTAGCTAGGACAGTGACCTAATGAGGCGTAACGATTTTTAAGCCGATATCCGGTTGGCGAAATCAAATGAGAACATAGTCTGCCTTACTACATCTACATTGCTATCTGACCAATTTTGATGAGTATTTAACGAAGCATTTCGCAAATCAAGGCAACTTAGCAAGAAGGGAGGAATACCATGCAGGGAATAGTGTTATTTGTAAATCAGTGGTTTGGGAAGAGGGCTTCGATACAATTTTTCAATTAAGTTATTTACAATTACCCCTAAACCCATTTTTGTACAACAGAAGGCATGAAATGGTTTTGTGAAAACCAATTATTACCACACTTCTTTGAGTGCTTGAAAAGTATCCCTGAGTGTTTCTTCAGTGAAGAATAACCACGATAGTTTGGAAAAAACAAAACAGTCTCAGATACTTAAAATTCATCCCCCTCTGCAAACATCTCAGTCAAATCATTTTGGTTACATGTTACACATTCGGCTACTGTTGTTGTTCCAGGCTCGCTATCTAAACGAGCTACGACAGTTTGGATTCTTGGATAAACGTGACCGCGTCTGCATCTAAACCAAGAATCTCTACAGAGTCCGGGCAAAAGCACCAGTTTGACGTCGGTAATCTGCGCCGGTTCAAGACCAGCCTCGTCCATCAATTGGTTTATCTTGTATTCCAAATTAGAAAACTCCCTCCACCGAGAAAGGATTGAGAACAGCTTCTCGAGACTGTCGAGATAACAAAATAAAACCCATAGAAATATCGTCAAGACATTGTCAAATGTTCTTATTTTGTAGAACCTTTTGTATGGTTTGCTTTTAAACCCGTAATGTTGTTGTAAAACTGGGTTGTAGACTAGGAAGTAATTTTGTCATTAGTACATTATAAGCAAAACGCGTACCGTCCTAAAGTTTCTTGATAAAGCTGCAATGCTCTAGGAAATCAAGCTCGGCCGATGACCAAGTTTGAGTTACTTGTTTCAGTCTCTACAAGAAGCCAAGAGAAGGGGGTTATTTTTCTCGTAGAAAACCCATTTTCGTTGTGTCCAAGCCAAATTGCAGACTATCTCTAGCCTATAAAAACCTTCCTTAATTTTGTATGAATAACTAGAATTTTTCCTGAATTTGAAAACTTCGAAAAGTCTTGGAGTTGAACCATGCATGATTAATACTTCTTTAAATTCTCTTGCTTACTTTGTTTAGCCCTTTTGATCAACATTTGACTTCTCCTTACAAGACTGATACAATAAAAGACATTTGGTAAAGAGAAAATCGGAATTGACCAAACATGGCAAATTACTGAAGATGAAAAGCAAAATTCTCCAAAATTGTCGGAAGAAAAAATATTGATTCTAGTTCGGAGAGTTAAGCAGTACAAAAGGGTTAGACAAAAATACAGAGAGTTGTCCATACCTTGATGTTTCAGCTGTCATGATTGCTGTCTGGACCTTGGTTGCGACCATGATGTCGTCGAGAATCTCGTTCCCGAAACTGTCTAAAGCTCTAGACTGTCGATCAACATCAATTTTTACCTTCACCACATCCACAAGCAGAGAAGTAATAACAGCAATTTGACAAAGCTTTGTCATGACACTGACATTCGGCTGTGGAGCCATGAGGACGTCCACCATCATTTCGCTAATGTCGACGAGTTGTTGGATCTCTTCCAGTTCCTCTGGATGTGTTTCCTGATACCCAACCTTGCTCGCTCTGATGCTTTCAGCTTTGTTCACCGTTTCGTTTATCAAGTTCAAAAGCACGAAGTTGTTTGTTAAATGAACACAGTCTACTTGTGTCTGGAAATCATTCCTAGTACTCCAAAGCTTTCTCAAAAGAAAGTCGAACTTTGCCGGAATTCTCAGTTTTCCCCCACGTTTCATAAGACGAGCCCTGTAAATACTTGTTTTTATTTCTTCAAACCGAGTTTCTGCCATTTCTTTCAACTTCATTTTGACTGCATCTAAGTTCTTTGCAGTCGCGTTTGCCTGATCAGTGTAGCGGAAGCTAAAACTTACTGGAACTGAACAAGTAGGGCAGACTTTGAGGGCAATATGAGTATCGTTAACGGCTTCCGAGTCTTCTAACATTCTCTTGTCCAGGTATGAAACCTCAAACACGTGTCCGCAACTAAACAGCTGTACAAACCTTGTGTTGCTGGTTTGCGGATTTCCCTTCATAAGAGCTGCAAGCTTCTTGGGGTTACAAACTCGACAGAGTGATGGACACATTTCGCCGCAGAGCCCAATACAAGGGTGTCCACATCTTAGTTGTTTTAAACACGGTTCGTTACACCCTGAATTGTTACAGCTTTCACTACACAAGTTGTTACACTGGAAATGAGGGCAAGAACAAGCGCAGGGACGTTGGCATTGTTCGCATTCTTCCCCGCATTGTTTTCTACACCTTCCATGTGGACACGAGCGCTCACACGGTCGTGTGCATGGCGGGCACGGATCGCTACATGGAGCTTGACAGCGGTGAGAGCAGGTCAGCGTGCGACCGCACGGTAAGTGACATTGATACTGAGAACATGGAACTCCACAAATGCCGGGGCAAATGTGTCCACATGGCAACTTTAACTGGCACTTTAGCTTACACTCAGCCTGTAGAGCCTTGTTACATGGGATACCATTTCTGACCTTGTGTCCACAGGGAAACTGCTTCTTTACAAGTTTTCTACATTTGAAAGGATCGCACGGTTCTCTACACATACCCTGGCAGGTATGATTGCAAGGCAACGCCCTAAAAACAAGGGTTGAGTTATGTAGATATACACAAGAACATGAACTGAGACTAACAGTTTTTGTATAGATCAGCACAAGGTATACTGTAAATCCTGCAACATGTTTTATCTTTTCTTCACTGGACAATACCAAAATGTCCAATGTAATGAATACATGCAAAATGGCGTCGTCTATAGTTTTTTTTTAAATTAAGTTTCTTTTCATTGTGAACTTAAAATCAACTGAATGAGCCCGAATGAGTGAGAACATGAGTGATTTCACCTCAAACAAAATCTCACCGATAGCTGATGTCATCCTTGAGGAACCCTATAAATGTTAAGTTACTCAAATAATTCTATATCTTTATATGCATGTTTAGCAATTTTCTAAGAAGTTGAGGTGAATAGTAGCAGAATGTTCATCAAGGTGAATATTCTAAAAACCACTGTTCACCGAGACTTAAGAGAAAAATTGCGATTTCAAGATAAATTAAACAACTTTGATTTTTATTTTCTCCCAATCGTTTTAATTCAAGCATGCTGCTGAACTCATGCGTGTAAATTAATTAATGCAAAAGAGTCAAACAGTTCACACAAAGAATCTCAGCCTAAAGGGAGTTTTTTTCCAAAACAACGTAGGAAAGGTGAATGACAAATGCTAAAGAATCGTTACATCGATCAACAATTCAATCTGACCAAAAATCACTTGAAAATTAAAAAAACATCTCCCGAAATTGTGCCATGTGCTGTGCAGTGGCGACATTTGATTTTCTTGAATAGAAACTTGGTTAAGCTGAATGGGACTTGTAGTCGATTGTGGGATGAATTATGTCTTTGAAGGTAAGTCTTGAGAGTTTTGATGAATGGGATTCACAATAGTGGTAAAGTCTGAAGTTAGAAGTGAAGACATTGTCACAAACTGCTCAGAGGTCGATCAGACGATCGTTCAATATAATAAAGTCCAACTGTTTTGCGGCCTCAAACTGCTCTGAGGTAGCGGTTTTTGCATCTCGAGCTGAAGTGATTTGTTTTTGACTCGTTTCTAAAATATCAATTTAAGGCCCATCTCTCAAGGAGCGGTCAATGGCGGACCTTATCGACACTAAACTCGCTTTGCCGTAAAAAAAGCCACCGTTAAACATACTTGCGAGCAGACAGTCAAAACTTTCTCAAGAATTTATTCGTTTTGAACAGTTGTACTCACGACTTGAATTTCTACTACTTGCTATTGTGCAAACAAATATATAAAGAAGCAAAACATAAACATTGATTTGCCGGCGTGATTTTAAAAGAGCACCATTTGTTTGTTTGAAAAGTTGTAAACATTGTAGTTTTAGTTTGAATTGTTTGAATATAAAATGCTTTTTGCTTAGAAAAAATATGCAGTCCATATTCTGTTGCTCTTTTGGTATTTTCTGGAATTTTTTTGTCTGTATTTGCAAAATTTCATCGTATGTGACAGTCGCAAAATGGGAATTTTCTACCGCCATTTCCACATAAACATTATCCAGAGTGGATAATGCATGCTCAACAGCCCGAGATAGCTAACCAATCAAATTTCGCCATTTAGGGTTTGAATATACTAATGATACATAATAGACAGCTGTACATTAAAGTACCTGTTACATTTCTCCTTGCACGGAGGACAGTCCTGGCTACAAAAACCAGAACAACGGTGCCCACATTCCAGACGCCTTGTACACTGATTTTTATGACGAAAGAAACAAAGTTTAGTAAAAAAAACCCTAGTATGTTATTGACAAGAGAGTTTGAGCTACAAAAACTTTGAAATAGTTAAGATAGCGATAAGATACATCGTCAAAAATTCAAGGCTGTTTTTCGAGTTGCGTTTGACTCAGCCCGCAGTTTCACAGTGGTCAGTTGTATGCTCGCACTTGTAAAGAAACCAACCAAGACTATTTGCAGTTCTAGGGCGTTAACAGGAAAAGGGGCCTTCTATCATTTGGCAAAATCTAGCCGGTTGAGTATTGTTGCGCGTACGTGCAACATTTAAAATCGCCATAAGACTTAACGCTGGAAATTTTGAAATCCGATTGCATATTAGACTAACTAACCTGCAAAATGTTTGGCAATTAAAATTTGCTAATTAGTTAGAATCTTGACTGGAAAAAGCTGACTACTATTAATTGGCTGTAGTTTCGCTCTAATTTCACGCTATATTCTATGCCGATTTGATTTTTTTTTTACTGACCACACAAATAATAGGATAGCACTTCAATTAATTTGAAATTATAGAATATAGAATTGAATCGAGCAAAACTAGTGCTCACAGAAATGCCGTAAGCCGAGTTTTGTCCCTGAGAAAACGACGTCGAATTTTTGGCTTTTGCGCAGGCCCGTATTATCAGTGCCTTTTTTTTAAAAAAAATAGTTTCTTCCCAGTTATTACTTAACCCTAATTCACCCTTTAATTGATTCAATCCATTGCATGACAGAGGCATGCTTGAAGCAGTTGAATTCACTTTTTGAAACATTCGATTCCCGTTAGTTCCACGAGACCCTTTTCTGTTAATTGTCTACAACTGCATATCGTTTTATAAGACTCTTATATTTCCCATAAATTTCTGTGGTTGTTACAGCAATAGGTACTTCCTGAGAAGTCATGAAAAAGTGAAAAGATAAAAAGGTCTTAGCAATCAAACTATGGCCTGCCTTCGAAAGATCTACTAGATCGAGTTATTGGCTTCATGAACACTGAGTGACTAGCTTTAGCACAACAAACTAAACTCTGAAAAACGTTCGACTTTAGCCATCGTGTAAGCACTTGAAACCATTTGTTTTTGTTCAAGACCTACTTTTTGTTTCTCGTAAAGTTTTTATAAGCAGGTAAGTAAGCAAACTTAAATGATAACGGTTCGAACCGTAACGAAATTATCGTTATATATGCATATACACAAGAAAATTTGAACTCAAAATACAACAAAAAGATTGTACATAGTAAAGTGAATACGATTTAATTGTGCCAGTGTTCAAAACGAGTCGTCAGAAAAGTGAGACAAGCGTAATGCAATAATTTTTGCAGTTTGTTCTTGCCTTGGCAGATTTGTCAAAAATATATCTACTTAAAAGAAAGTTTTGTTTTAAAGACCTGAGCTAGGAACTTAACGTACTCGCTCAAAGAGATGATAAGTTTAACTTCTTTTATTTTCATTCAGGTTAACTTGAACAGCTCTTTATAAAAAAACCTTACTGTTCTTTGCAAAATGTCACAGCTGCATTTAGTGTACAAACACACAATCACGAAACATGCAAATATAGCTCTAACATCTTTATAGAATTTCTATAATAGAAAATACTGTAACACCTTATTTTGCGAGAACTTCTAGTAAAAATTTCTAATATACCTTCTTTTGACAGAAAAGTTTGGTCAAATCTTCTTTACATTTCCCACATTGAAGCTGCAGATCATGACCGCAAGGAAGACGTTTTGATACAACTTCATCACAGATCACAGTTATTCTCCCCATCTGAGCCTCTTTAGCTCTGGAACACGGCACCTGTTTTGTGTGACCACACTCAGGAAGTTTCATTGGTACAATAGCATTGCATTTAACATTTTCAGCATTTTGGTAGCAGCTCAACTTCTGCCCATGGCCGCACGGCAGGACCTTTTTCACTTTTGTTGGACACTTGTAATCGTTTTCGTCTCGAGAGCACGGCAAATCCTATACGTTTAAGAATATTAACCATAAGTTGCAAAATATTTCTATGTATGTTTTCATGAACTAATTCATCCTGCTAAGATACGATTACCAGCCTTGTGAAACGAAATTTATATAATAATTTGAAAGGAATTCGTTTGAGATCAGAATACCTTTCAAAGCAATCCTTTTTCGGTTCTTTTTTACGAGAATAGAAACAACTCTGATTCAAGCAGATTCTCATTAAACACGGAAAAAAGGGTTTATTTCGTCAATTTAGATATATCTTCGGCAAACCACTCAGATCCAGCATATGTTTCACAGGGAGTAAGCGTTTAGTTTCTAATCTTACTTCTTTGAGAAACTTTGAGAAACTCCACACAAAGTTGAAAGGTTTTCATTAAAATTATTTTGACATTGATTACCAAAACATCTTTTCTAAACATTCAAACTCTGGACCCAAAGATAATGCTATGTAACACCACTAAACTTTTGGCGTTCTTTGAATTTTGTCGCATTCAATATTTCGTGCTTTCGTGGTGTGGTGTTTATTTCGTGTATTAACACAGGAAGAGTGTGAGAAGTATGAGTACCTGCATACATGGACCGTTTTGATGTAAATATGTTTCCGGTTCGCTGGGGGTAAACTGATCATTGTAAAGCGCCGTTGAGAATTCGTATGGAAAGGACGCTACATGAATGCACCACTTTTTTTTACTTTACTTAATTTAATTTAGAAGTACATTTGAAACATTGATTCGCCTTGTAGATTCTTATCATTGATTACACTATTCTTTGACAATACTTTTTTAGGAAAATGAGTCTCAAATTTTCAAAAGAAACTTAGAATTAACATCTGTTAAGGTTGAAATATTCAATTCTAACGAAACCTTTGCAAACCCTTTCTTTTGGAAGTAATCAATGAGTTAGAATGTTAGTTTCATCATAGTCCCAAACAATTCAGATAAATTGTAAATTTAGGATTTAATCACTTCCGCCGCACTTTGTAAATTAATCCTCTTGAGATAAGCAAGTTGGTCTCTACCTTACGACCGAGTATTTACTTTCTAATATAGTTTTATAAATCTTGCAATTTAAGTAATTTAAGATTTATGTTTATAAATCTTGCAATTTAGAGTGGTATTTATCGTTAATAGTGGTATTTCAATTCTTGAGAGTGGTATTTGAAAATCACTATGACAAATGCTTCTTCTGAGAAAATGGCAAAACATTTGCAAGCGTCTCGGTTGGAAAAATAGCTAACAATGTTGAAAGCGACAACAAGATTGAAGAAGGTCAATTTTAGTCAAAAAGCTTTTAACACAGTTTCTTCCAGCTACAGGTACGAAATTTCTAGTGAATTATCTGTTAAAGTCTGTGAAATTGAACTACACTTGTCACGCTAGTTCATGTGAGATTGCAGCCGGCTTCTGCAGGCCGCTGCTTCGACATTTCCATTCAGGCTTTCTGCAAGTTGAAAACTTTGAAGTAATGGTGTCCATAAAGACGAACTGCTGTTTGTTTATGTTTTTTTGAATTACAAAGTTGTTTCCTGTCGGCCATGGCTGCGATTTTTTCATTTAACTAAATTTTGACTAACTTCGGAAATGGAAAACAGTGTTTAAAAAACTTGGCTGTCAACGAAGATGAACTTCTTTTACAAAATGACAGAATGAAAGAATAGTTTCAAAAACAAGGATTTGCCAAAGTTCATTGTACAGGCAAAATTATTTATTCAACTCGATGAAGTTTCGTGAATTGACTCCATCTGTGACTGTGGCATAACACCATCTGCTCCCGCTACGGCGGCACTGGTTTGTTTATAAAAAGATTTTGTTTGGAGCTTTTTTTTATAGAATATATTATAAAAAAATAATAGCAACTTCTGTACGTGATATTTGGCATAAATACAACTAGCGATGTTTTCAAAATTGTCCAAAATTTCATTCACTGCACTCGTGAAATTTTGTTTTACAATTTTGAAAACATCACTCGTGGTATTATGCCAAACATCACTACAAAACATGCTTTTTAGTATTACCTATACTTCAAATCGACAAACAAAAAGGGAATCTAACCTGACCGGTTTCTTCTTTTTAAGAAACTGAGCCATCTAGTCTTAACAGATCAAACTATGTATGATACACTGTATTTTACCAAAGGCAAATGTAAGAGAAACTGAGAAAGGAAAGCCTTAAGACTAAAAAGTAGGAGAGAAATTCAAGTCAAATTCGTTTCCACCAACGTTTGTACAATCATTTGTCAAATATTTTGTAACACTCTGGGTTCAAAAATTAGAGGAAAATAAAAATAAACTTTATTTCTAAACGTTTGTACAAGTCTAACTAAGATTGTATGCATATAGTTTGCCATTACTTGTTTTGAAAACCTTCTCTAACTTTGATTAGAATCGATTGGATTTGCGTTGCCTGGAAAACGGCATTTTACAAACTGTTTGTACAAATTATTCATAAGCAAATAAGAAACATGTTAAAAGAAACACAGTTATATAGACGGTCTCTTTTCATTGCTGAAAAGGTATTTCTGAGGGTAAGAAAAGATACTTTTTTTACACAAAATTACCTTCGTATGGCCACATTTGAGTTTTCGTTTTAACTTTTCCTGACAAGACGAGCCTTCGCACTTCTCCCCACACTTGAGCTTGCACCGATGGCCGCATGCCAAAGTACGAGTACAAGGTTTATTGCAATGCAAGGTTGATTGGTCTCTCCAGCACTCGGTTAGCAGCTCGTGATTACATCCTGAGATAATCTTTTTCACCCAAGTTTTGCACTTTTCACAGGATTCTTTCTCAAAGTGACATTTCTTCTTGCAAGGATGATCGTTAACACAGGTTGCTTTGCCACACAAAGCTTTGCAAACGAACTTGGGATAATCGCCACAGCGAACTGACTGCAAATGGCCGCAGGGAAGACGTTCTTCAACCTCCACAGAACAAGCTGCTCTTTCACAAACCTCGTTACAGTGGCGGGGACATAAATGACCACAAGGAAGGTGTTTTTCACAGGATTTTTGGCAAGAAACCTCCGAAGGAGATTTGCTGCACTTCATTGATTTCTTGTGGTTACATGGAAGCGTCTTCCACATTTTCATCGTGCATTGATTATGTGGACAAGCTTCGTGACACTTCTTTGGACATTTGTGGCCACATAGGAGCTGTTTCTCACAAGCCATCTGACATTTGACTTCGATTTCCTGCTCAGAACAAACAACTTTAACCTCATGGCCGCAGGAAAGCGTTCGTTTTATTTGCTTCTTGCAAACTTGGATCTTACACTTTTCATGGCATTTCCCAGGACAGTTGTGCTGGCAGTCAAGAAGTTTTGGACATGGTTTGCTGCATTTAACAGTTTCAGGATCTCTGGAACAAGGAACACTGGCTTTATGGTTGCACGGAAGTGTCTTCTCCACAATGGCGTTGCAAAACTGAACATTGCAAGTCTTGTAACACTGCCTGAAAAATTTACAAAGAGCGTGAACAATTTTACACACTGGAGAAAAAAAACTAAGGACTCTAGAGAAAAAACCCACGAAGCTACAAAGCTACGTATAACAATTTATAACAAGTATACTTAACCCTAGAAGGCATGAGGGGGGGGGGGTCATTTTGACTCCCCTATTAGAGATTACGTGGCTTAAATTAGATAATTGAACACTTTTATATACTAATTACAAGTGCAAGGTTTTTGCATCGATTTTACATCGATTAGATGAATATCCTTGAGGAACACTAATTTTACACTTGGAAGTGTTGTTTCTGTGCTACGGTTGCCATGGAAACCAATAAGTAACAACGTGACTACACTTAATTGGAATTTCACGTGACACTCATTACGCATACCAAGTTTCATGGCAAGTGGTTGCATACTTTTGAAGAAGTTAGATGGGGGGGGGGGTCCGATTGACTCCCCCCCCCGGCATGTGTTCTTGTAACTGTTTTTTCTTCATGCGTTCTGTTCTGAAGTTTAACGTAAAACCTCTTTGAAACCTATAATTTATGGATAAAGTTACGATACAGTACTGCAATCCTATCAAGTTCAGGTTTTTCCTTAGAATATTTTTAAACGAAGATTCTGGAAAAGGCAGTGACTTCTCGAGTGTTTCAAAGTCCAGGGGCTG
Organism: Hydrozoanthus sils; assembly: GCA_027575215.2. Taxonomy (NCBI): domain Eukaryota; kingdom Metazoa; phylum Cnidaria; class Anthozoa; order Zoantharia; family Hydrozoanthidae; genus Hydrozoanthus; species Hydrozoanthus sils. Next base: position 18,875 of record JAOBRD020379471.1, read on the forward strand.
ACAAAGACTTCGTATCAAACATTTCGGGAATTTCGAGAAAATTTTGTGGAAGTTTTTGGGAACCTTTGCTTTTTTTTAAGATTCATCTCTTTGTCGAGTACGAACGAACGAGGCTTTCTTTTCTTTCTTTTTTTTTTTTAAAAGAGTTAGACAACTACATATCTAAAATTATTGAGTTTACCTTTGACATCGATGACCGCATGCAAGTACTTTTTCACACCGCTTAACACAGGATAAACTTTCGATAACCTTTCCACAGTCTGTCACAGTGTCATGTCCGCAGACAGGAAATCTTTTGGTTACCTGTACGTTGCATATGCCGCATTCATTACCAAAGTGACAATTCTTCTCGCAAGGATGGCCTTCTGGACACCTTGCCAAACATGGTTTGTTGCAATGGTACTTCTTGTGTTTGGGGTCGGCTGCATGACATTTAAGTACACAGACATGGCCACATTTCAATCGATCTTCGCAAAGTTCTAAGCATCCACCTTCCGGAGCGTTCTTAAAATCTCTCGCATTTTTCACTTCAGTTACGTTTTGGTGCTTCCTGCAGACCAATTTCATGGCACCTCCAAGTTTTCCATCGCTCTTGAGCTCTGTGCAGATTTCTCTCCACAACGACGACTGGCTGCACAAGAGATTGAAGTTACCTACCACGAAAAGAGCCTTCTTTGCTCTAGATAAGGCAACGCAAATTCGGTTTGGCTCCCTCAAGAATCCAACACTTTCTTGCTTGTTGCTTCTCACTAAAGACAAAATGACAAAATCGTTCTCTTCACCTTGAAAGTTGTCCACAGCCGACAACCTGACTCCCTTGAAGTGGGCCAAAGGCATCTTCTGTTTGATATGAAGCAACTGGCCGGTGTACATTGTGAGAATGGTTATCCGGGACCTTTCATACTCTTGTTTCAGAAGATAGCTGCACAAAGCCACAACAAAATCAGCTTCATGAGTGTTCGAATAACTCTGCAAACCTTCGAGAAATGTTTCAGGTTCTGTGTGATCAAT
>JAOBRD020379578.1:0-19883 GCA_027575215.2 Hydrozoanthus sils
TCTCTTGCTTTACAGTTGGGCCCTTTTTTACCCAAAACCTTGAAAATCTAGCCCGATTCTACTAAGTTTTTGAAGGCTATTTTGCTTAACCACTCGTGCAACACAATTCTGAAGCATTGCATTGTGGGAAAATTGCCAGAAAATTGTGCGGGACAGTCTGGCCCCCCAAATATTTTGGTTTTTTTATAATTCTCTGACCAGGCTAACACTCTACAAAAATTCTTGTCCATTCGTTTTATCTGATGGTCAATCTTGCAGAAACGCAGAATGTAGCTGGCGAGACCTGGCACATTTGCTCATTTGGCCCCTTTTCCATGGACAACAACTGTCAGCCGATCAACTTGATCGTTCCATCTTTTTTGTTAAATTCACAGTGCCAATAAACAGTTCTTTGTTATTGACAAGGATTAAGCCTTCTTAGCCCTTTATGATGAGCTCAGGCACCAGCAAATGCCCAGTATCACACAAAAAAACACTACTTTTTCGCCTTTGGAAGTTTGAAATCGCCCTTTCGAAAATTAATTGAATTATGGCAAGCATGGTCACGTGAGCACCTTTTATATGGCATTATATCTGTATGCTATTCCCAGTCTTTCAGTGTTTAATTTTGAAGAAATAGCAATTTTACTATCCCCCCCTCCCCCCAAAAAAGGCCTTTTTCCCACTATTTTTGAAGGTAGTGGACCACCTTAAAAAACATCTGATTATGAACCGACTTGTAATACGACTGGAACAACTGGAATGGAACAGAATGAAAGTCATTATAATTGTTGTTCTAAACATCACAGCTACTTGTTTATGTCTGCAACATTTGATTAAAAACTTTGATAAGGAAACACACTTATACAGTAGATGGGCTTGTAAATGGGGGAAAGGGGGGAGGGGGGGGCTTAAAACCGGGGGGGGTTTGAAGTGGGATTTTACGCCTGAAGTTTATTTCATTAGACGATGAGTTGAAGCAGCTCGTTGCATTCCAAAGCATTACAGATATATAGCAGGGTTTAGCTGGATGGCAGATTAAGATCGCTACAAGATAAATTTCTGTCATAACTGCTTCACTCAGCTCTTTTGTTTTATTTTTTAATAATCCATCTAGAATAACAGAGTGTGAGATTTTTTGTTTTCTTTCTTTTCCAACAGTTTTTAAGAACAGGTTCTTTGTAAATGAGCAATGTAATGTTTATCACTACCTCAAAAAGGTTAACCGAAAATATTTTCTGACAAAAAATAACATTATTGTGTTTCTCTTACTGACCCCTCCCCCCTCATTTCCTTTTAGATGAAGTCAGCCAAGCTGAAAGGAAAGTAATATATCTAATCATTCCCTAAGTGGCTCCTGTTTGGGTTTCTTGCAGCTGTCTATTGGTAATGTGATCTCCATTAAGGCATTATCATACTCTTCTGCCTTTCGCTTGACAGCAATACACTGTTTGCTCAGAGTTTCTTTATCTTTATGCAAACTTTCCTTCCTCTGTGTGTGATCAGCAATAAGCAGCTCCAGCTCTACACACCTTGTCTCCATAGCAACAGTTTCTTTCTCAATCACCTTAATTTCTTCAAGCAGCTTTTTCTTTTTCTCTTCATGTCTTTGCTTTGAGGCATTTAAAGTCTCCAACTCAGTTCTCATTCGCTGAACCTGATCACTTTCTTCATTTTCTTTCTGTTCTTGTTCAAGGAAGTGCTGTTGTATCTCACACAGCTCACTGCGAGTTTTCTCTTTGCAATCCAGAAGCTTTGCACGTACTAAACTGGCAACATCAAACTCTTCTTTAATAAATTTCACAAGAGGACTGGTGAACTCACTAGTACCCTGTCCTTCTTCCCTCAGTGTCATTGTTACAGCTGGGTTAACACAACTCATAGTGCATGTTGAACAAGCTTGTCCAGTGAGACTTGCCACACTCGGTTTGATGTCTGGTGTTTTCCCCAGCTGTTTCTCCATGATATGTGATGTGGCAGACAGTAATGGACCACTGCTCTCCAAACAGACATCACCTAAACAAGTAAGAGGCAGGCACTAATAAGAACGATCATCAGGTAGAAAAATACACAAAACTTTGCACTAAAAACAAGCCCTTGTACCACATCTATTTGAATTAGCACCTGAACACATATTTTATTTTTGCTTTTTTTAGGAAGGCACTATGTTCAAGAGGGGTACTTAAATGAGATATGTCCAGAAATGCATGCAATTGCGAAAACTGCAAAAACTGCGAAATTTTGCAAACTCTGGGAAATTTATTTGAATGAGCCAAGCTCAAGACCCTATGCGAAAACTGCAAAATCTGCAAAATACGCGAGATTTATTTGAATGAGACAAACTCAGGACTCTCTCCGAAAAAATGGAAATCTGCAACCCTCTGCGAAAAACGCAAGATTTATTCGAATCAGTCAAACTCAAGACCCTCTGCGAAAACTGCGAGATTTATTCAAATGAGACAAACTCAAGAACCTCTGCAAAAACTGTGAAAAATGCGAGATTTATGCGAATCAGTCAAACTCAAAACCCTCTGCAAAACTGCGAAATCTGCAAAAAACGTGAGATTTATTGGAATCAGTCAAACTCAAAACCCTCTGCAAAAACTGCAAAATCCGCAAAAAATGTGAGATTTATTGGAATCAGTCAAACTCAAAACCCTCTGCAAAAACTGTGAAATCAGTAAAAAACGCGATATTTATTTAAATCAGTCAAATTCAAGACCCTCTGCGAAAACAGTTCGCGAAAAACACAAAATTTATTAAAATGAGACAAACTCAAGACCCTCTACGAAAAACATGAGATTTATTCGAATGAGACAAACTCAAGACCCTCTGCAAAAACTGGGAAACCTGTGAAAAATGCGAGATTTATTCGAATCAGTCAAACTAAAAACCCTTTGCGAAATCTGCAATAAACGCGAGATTTATTCCAGTCAGTCAAACTCAAGACCCTCTGCGAAAACTGCGAAAAACGCGAAATTTATTCAAATGAGACAAACTCAAGATCCTCTACAAAACCTGTGAAAAACGCGAGATTTATTCGAATCAGTCAAACTCAAGACCCTCTGTGAAAACTGTGAAAAACGTGAAATTTATTCAAATGAGACAAACTCAAGATCCTCTACAAAACCTGTGAAAAATGCAAGATTTATTAAAATCAGTCAAACTCAAGACCCTCTGCAAAAACTGCGAAAAACGAAGATTTATTCGAATCAGTCAAACTCTAAACCCTCTGTGAACAAACTCAAGTGGGCAATAGTCTAATTTGATATAACCTTGTTTTCAAGAAAAGATCTACTATTGTTGTTGATTCTGAATTAATTGTTGGGACAGGAAAATAAATAATTGATGAGAACTCAGTGATACTCCATTAGGCAAAATTCTAACTCTGTCATAAGAATAAACATCAGTTTTCTTCAGTTTTCGCAGAGGGTCTTCAGTTTTAATCATTGTAATAAATCTCATGTTTTTTGCAGTTTTCACTGACAGTTCTTGCGTTTTTCGCAGAGGGTCTTGAGTTTGACTGATTTGAATAAATCTCGCGTTTTTGACAGTTTTCGCAGAGGGTCTTGAGTTTGATTGATTCAAATAAATCTCGCATTTTTTGCAGACTTCGCAGTTTTCGCAGAGGGTCTTGAGGAATTTGCGTTTTTTGCAAATTTTGCAGTTTTTGCAGAGGGTCTTGAGGTTGACTGATTCAAATAAATTTCGCGTTTTTTGCAGATTTTGCAGTTTTTGCAGAGGGTCTTGAGTTTGACTGATTTGAATAAAACTGTTTTTTTTGCAGATTTCGCGGTTTTGGCAGAGGGTCTTGTGGTTGACTGATTCAAATAAATTTCGCGTTTTTTGCAGATTTCACAGTTTTCACAGAGGGTCTTGAGTTTGACTGATTTGAATAAATCTCGTGTTTTTCACAGTTTTCGCTGAGGGTCTTGAGTTTGACTGATTCGGATAAATTTTGTGTTTTTAACAGATTTCTCAGTTTGTGCAGAGGGTCTTGAGGCTGACTGATTTGAATAAATCTCATGTTTTTCGCAGAGGGTCTTGAGTTTGACTGATTCAAATAAATTTCGCATTTTTTGCAGACTTCGCAGTTTTCGCAGAAGGTATTGAGTTTGACTGATTCGAATAAATCTCACATTCTTCGCAAATTTTGCAGTTTTTCAGAGGGTCTTGAGTTTGTCTCATACAAAAAAATCTCGCTTTTTTCGCAGACTTCACAGTTTTTGCAGAGGGTCTTGAGTTTGACTAATTCGAATAAATTTTGCATTTTTCGCAGAGGGTCTTGAGTTTGACAGATTTGAATAAATCTCGTGTTTTTCACAGTTTTCGCTGAGGGTCTTGAGTTTGACTGATTCGAATAAATTTTGTGTTTTTCACAGATTTCTCAGTTTGTGCAGAGGGTCTTGAGGCTGACTGATTTGAATAAATCTCATGTTTTTCGCAGAGGGTCTTGAGTTTGACTGATTCAAATAAATTTCGTGTTTTTCACAGTTTTCACAGAGGGTCTTGAGTTTGACTAATTCGAATAAATCTTGCATTTTTCGCAGAGGGTCTTGAGTTTGACTGATTCGAATAAATTTCACATTTTTTGCAGTTTTCGCAGAAGGTCTTGAGTTTGACTGACTCGAATAAATCTTGCATTTTTTGCAGAGGGTCTTGAGTTTGACTGATTTGAATAAATCTCGTGTTTTTGACAGTTTTCGCTGAGGGTCTTGAGTTTGACTGATTCGAATAAATTTTGTGTTTTTCGCAGATTTCGCAGTTTTCACAGAGGGTCTTGATTTTAAATCATTCAAATAATTTTGCAGTGTTTGCAAAATCTCGCAGTTTTTGCAGTTTTAGCAGTTGCATGCACTTCTGGACATAAGTGACTTAAATCAAATTTTCCCCATTCTAGATTAAGTTAGTGCCAGTCTCCACTCTCGTTGAATATAATAGCAATGAAAGAGATGTGATCTGGCAGGCAACTGAAACATGTTACATTTCAAAATGGCAGTGCACATCACCGGCAATTCAAACTACAGAAGTGGTCAAACTAAACTTAGACTAAGGTTTATGCACAATACTATCAAATTTGAGCTACTGATATGGACACAAACTTATTAAAACATCTATTTGAGACCAAGAATGTTATACAGGACTGATTATTATAGAAATATTTGTGCGGAATACAGTTTGATGATGACAGCCAACTTTATTGCTGCATTTTTCTTTTCTTTTTCTAACCATTTATATGAGCAATTTAGAAGAATGGAATTATGACATAATTTTCACATATATTACAATTTGTTTAGGTAATCCCATGGGTCCGAGTAAAATTAAGGATTAATTTCATGAGTGATTCAGTCAACTTTTTCCAAAATTGCGTGAGTCGCTTTGAGACGAGGGTAATTTGGAAAAAATTGAAAACACAAGTGATATTTATCCTAAATTTTACGAGGAACCAGGTGATTACACATTTATGACATTGAGGCAAAATTCTTCATTCTCTTGGGTATCCCATGAGCAAGCGATGTATAACTTAACTCATTCATCCCATGTTAAGTTTCTTCGAAAATTGTTGGAGATGTAATAAAATCTTTGTAATCTCTGTAATCATTTGGAAATCTTTGGAAGAGGTTTGAAATCATTTCTAAGGCACTTTTATGATTTTTCAAAAAATTTGAAAAATCATTGGAGATGTAAATTATAAAATTGTTGGAGATGTAATAAAATCTTTGTAATCTCTGAAATCATTTGGAAATCTTTGGAAGAGGTTTGAAATTATTTCTAAGGCACTTTTATGATTTTTCAAAAAATTTGAGATTCTTGATGTTCGAAAATGTTCGGAAATCTTTCGAAATTTTCGTAAATCTTCGGAAAACTTTCTAAGGTATTTTTGAGACTTTAAAACTTTCGGAAGTATACCAGTGACCAATCATTGTTAAGTAATTTTGCCCTGAATTAAGAAAATATGTCCCTGCTGTTTTCCAATCAGCTTGAAGTAATTTTGCCCTCTATGTTATAAAGGTTTGTAATGAAAGTACTAACAAAAACAAGAACAGTATTAGTAAGAAATCTGCTGCTCAAGAACAAATGTACATGTATAGCAATGATCATTATTGTAAGTCGTTTACCATCACATGTAGTACTAGCACCAAGGCTAGTAGAGGCTCTTTCAGGGGTGACATTCAGTGCTGAATTTCCTTGTTCAGTATTGGAGTGGAGATTTTGGCAGTATGCTGTATTGCTTGTATCCTGACTGTGACATACTGAGTTTCTCAACACAGAATCGGCTTCCTCACTCTCATCTACAGCCAACACTGACTCGTCTTCAGTATCATCACATTCAGACTGCGTGCTGGGTACATCAAGAGACTCAGTACCATTCAGCTGTGAGTCTTGACTGTTCATAGGTGGATCAACATTTGTATCAGTTACTCTTGAAGTATTCATGCCAGATATAATGTCCGAGAAGGGATTACTCTCACCTGACAGTACAGATAGAGATAATCCTGGATGTTGCTGACTGTTTGTGTCAACCAAACTACTTGACTCATCATCTTGTTGACTACTGCTGCAATAGAACCCTTGTCTTTGGACAAAACTATTCAGACGAAGATTTGGTCTCTTTGTGTTTAATTTATCATCAACGATATTGTGATCTTCATTTAATTTTTCTTGCCCTTCTTTGATAGAATTAGAGACACCATTAACCTGTTCATCACCTTGATCTTCTTGCGAGTCGCATGAATCTTGGGTGTACAGCTGGAAGACACACGGTAGTTTCTTATGCAAGTTCTGAGTATTATCCTCTTGGCTCACACCCAAACAAGCTGCAACTCTATTTGCACCACAGCTGATGGCAACTTCTGAAGGTGTTTTTTGGCTATTGTTTTTTAAATGTCTTTTCACATCCTCTGAAAATTTCCCAATCATATAAAAAACGCTCTTGTAAGAGATGTCATTTTGGGCAAGAATGTGTAAAATTGTGTTTCCTTCATCATTTTGAGAATTGAGGGCAGTTGAAACAAGTGACTGGCTATGCATTGTTTCTGCTATGTTCTTCAACCTGTTTAGATTGTGAATCCGTTCAGTAAAATCAAACAAAAGCTTCAAACAGTTCTCATAAAAGTCAAGTTCTGCAGAAACCCCTTGTTGCTGCACAATTTTAGTTGCGCATGCATGAAACACTGAACTGCCATTTAGGTCACCGAGGAAGAGGATATTTGGGTCATGATCAGTCAAGACTTTCACTATGGAGCTAAATTGGTTGACGATGCGATCAACTGACATTCTTTCCCCCGTTCGCACACAATACATCATCTTCACTGCAAAATGTAATGGACATTCACCAGTCTTTGTGCATTGTACTGATGGCTTGAGTCTCATTTTGAGCAACCACTGTAGAGCCTCAGCCTTGCCTAATGCACTTGCCCAATGAACAAGGGGGTAGCAAAAATTGGGATTTGGGTCACTAATGGCAGTATGTGGGTTCCAGCCCTGCTTTAGCTTGGCATAGAGTGCTGTCTTAAGCAAGCCACAGTCGTCAAAATGCTTGTTGTCAGCACAGTTGGCAAGTGCGAGTAGAGTTGAGTCATGTCTTACTTTACAAGAAGCTTGGCAAATGCTAATGTGACCAGGCTGCACCATGGCTGAGATTCAAGCTGTTAAGAAAAAAGAAGATAAACCCGAATCAATATTGTTTTGGTCAAAGCTAAGGAGTAACATAGTTCTAACAAGCATACATTATTATGAAGTCCTATACAGGAAGAGCTGGAAATTAACATCTACCAGGTAGCCAATATCCAGTAGTTTGTGCCTTGGGCAAGCAGAAATTGTGAGAAGGTCACCCAATTTGCAAATAAGAATTAAGAACTTTAAAAATAGCTCAGAACTTAAAATGGCCTGTTAGTTTCAACAAGTTAATTAATCACAATTCAGTCTGTTAATATATAAAAAGTTTGTATAAATCCAATAACAAGACCATCATTTCAAGCTGTCATGTTCGTTTCTCAGGCCAGTGGTTTTGACTTAATCACAGAGCCATCATGTAGCATGTGTATGATTGCTACATGGTTTTTGCACCCTTGAGCAAAATTTTTACTTGGGTTTCATTTTTTTGTGCATTGATATGAAACTGAACTAGCTGAATCTTCAGAATAAGCAATTGGATGAAAAAAAGAAGGCGGCAAATTAGTATTGAATAGAAACCTATAAAAGACGTTTTTCTACTTTTAACAAAAAAAGAAATTAAACTATTTGTGTCAAAGGCTTAGTTTTGTTAAATGTTTTAGGTAAAGTTGGTCGAGTGGTTTCCAGATGCTACTTGCCCGACTGGCAAGTACTTAAAAAAGTTAGTTTCCAGCCCTGACAGTTGTAAAATGACTGGTGTCCAGTGAACAGTGAAACATTCAGCATTTTAGTAAAAAAAAATTTCGAAAGTTAACAAGGGGCACTGATTTACACACCATCAAGTCAGTTCTCTGGAGAAATAGTCTTATGATGGCATTTATACTGATATGCATAAAGTCCTCGAATGAATCCATTAATAGCGTTTTCAAAATTTTCCAGGGAAGCACGACCCAGACCATCCTGAGAATAATTTGCAATCTAATGTCGTTTTTCCTCTGGGCCAGCCCAACTAATACAACTTTCTTGGCCGTCATGTTTTGAAGAACACTCCCTACACGTCTTCGCTGTACTTAAACAATCCTGGTAAGTTTTTACAGCCCTAGACAATATTAAGATTGTTTTTCTTTTCATTTATGGTCTTTACACTTGAATGAACACTATAATTTGGGTAACGCAAACTGGCGCGAGTTGGAAAGACGAACCAAGATGGCCAAAGTCGCGGAGTACATCCGACAATCTTTTGAAAAACCCTTGACAGCTATTGGTGCCTAGCTATTTATACACAAGATAACCTTGAATGTGTCAGTTTATCAACCACTAAGGTAGCTTTACCGTGTACAGGAACTTTTTTCTCTTGAACTTGTGAACTCACTTACTGGTAGTAAAACCTTGCTAACGCCGAATGGTTTTGGAGTCCAGATGTTGTGTATACACAAGGTTCAATAAGACTTCCACTAGTTAACTATTGAAGTAGATTTGACTCTAAGAAGGACTTTACACTGTTTTCGAAGTATGGTCTTAACTGAAGCCATATCTTCAGTCTTTCACTTTCACGACTTATAATATCAGTTTCGCGTTCGCTTTCCTTTGGTTCCGGTTTCTCTTCAACCTCTCGAGTTCTTCCTTATTGGAGACTGGTAACGAGACTGAAAAAAACAAAATGGCTGATCATGTACATAAAGTAAACTTGCTGTACCGGCGGATTCTCAGATATTTTTCTTCTTTTTCCGCTCGAAATGCAAGTTTCGCGACGGTAGGAGTGATTGCTGTCGGTGTTGGTTGCACCGGATGCTTGACTTTATGTGCTCAACAAGACGAATTTGTGAAAGAGAAAGCCGTTTTCATTAACAATGCTCTGCCTTCGCGAGACTTGGAAAGTGGAACGGGAAGCTTCAAAAATATTGCAAAATGCAAACTCAAAAGTGAAACGGACAAGAAAGAGAATTTGGAAAATGTATCCTTTTTACCAACGTTTTTCAAACTTACTTTTAGTTTCATACATTTGAGTTAGCCTGCTTTCCCGACATACTTAATCGATCAAGTCGATAATCGATACCAGTCAATGCCGATCGATACCAATCAATTGATTGATATTGGAAATTGATGACGAATCGATAGCAATGTAGCTGTGACCTTTTAACGATTGGCAGTGACTGATAATCGATTGGCATTGAGTGATAATTGATTGGCATCAACTTATAATCACTTTGAATGCCGGACCTCTATTCACAACTCTCCTTGACTCCAACTGTGGTTTCAAAGGTGCCATTTTGGTATCCTTTGACAATACACATAAAGCTGAGAGTGTGTTTGATTAGCTTCAGTCGTTCTTCAAATTTTCGGAGAGTTTGACCCAATTGGATTACAGAAATAAAATGTTCGAGTACACACGCTGCCAACTAATCTTTGACTCAATCCATGGTGTTGGTCACAACGATTTTATTTGAGCGACAAGTCATCAGTTTTTATTTTGTAAAACCACAGAAGGTACAAAGATTTTTAGCAAAACAACCGCTCAAAAACGAGAAACCAAGGTGCACAGAGTGGAAGACAATCAATATGATTAGCAGACTATCTTCCTGTGACTTTTGATTGGTCATCAGATTGGCCGATACCAATCAATATCAACTAATGAATTTCCATTGATTGGTATCGATTTATTGATTGCTTTCTGATTATTGATTGTCATCAATTAAGTACGTTGGGTGCTTTGCAGCCGGTCCAAGTCCTTTCAGTTGTGTACCAGAGGTTTAGATAAACTGATGTGCAGGCTAATTTGAATTTCCTTTGCAGAATTAGGTCTAGTGATCAGAGTGCTGGTACCAGCACCAGGTACCAGTTTTTGAAAAACCACTGTTCAGGAAAAGTTTGTTCCAACCAAATTGTTATTTTCTTTATCAATGATAATGAATGGATGATGTTATAGACTGGGGATAGTTATACATATTTATTATATAGATACTGATGAAATATTAGAATTTTTCCTTTTCTAAAATTAATATCTTCATCACACACAGTGAAGATACTATTTTTATTTTTCATGTGTGAAAATATTGGTGTCACCATGGTTACAAACCAACAGTTATAGCCAATTACAGGAGAGCCTCCCGCTCAGATGCGGGCTGATTCTTTTTAGAAAGTTTTGTTTTATGTAGGAATTTCATTAAGTATCTATTTAAAATAAACAGAACATTACATGGCCACTTGAGATACAAATTTTATCTTCTCATGCTGAAATTATTTCTTACTCCTTCACTTTGCTCACTTGTGCGAGATATTTTCTGCACTCAAAGATAAAGTTTGTATCTTGCACAGCCATGTAGTGTCCTATTTATTCATTTAACTTCATCCACTTAAAAAAATATCCTGGTTTGTTATCAAAATTTTCCGAATTCATTGAGGGAGGGCCGCTTTTCAGGTTCAATACTTAAATGCCAATGGACTACCAATTACTACTGAACAAATATTACAATATATATATCAAATCAATTGATAATCATGTATGGTTTCAATGTAATCTTTGAAAAGCATGATGTTCATTATCTCTTGCTATATACTAAAAATCAAGATAACATTGCTTTGAATTGTTTGTCACTCTGTTAGTTGTTTTGCAACAGGGATAAAATTCTCAACTTTTTAGCATAAAAAAGCTGATGCACTTGCAAAAATAAGTGCATGCGCTAATGATAAACAATTGGGTAGTTTTTAAAATATTCTTATAAAGAGGAGAAATGAGGGGGTAGAGCAAATGGGACAGTCCAGATTTCAGGAGAAAACTACTCATAAACCCCTCTCTCATGAAGTCAACTCAACCCCCTTCTCCCATGGAGCTAAGATTTAGAAGAGGAGTAAATAAAGTTTTTCCAAAAAACCAAGACCATCTTCCAAATGTTAGGACCAAAGCTTATCATCCCAGGGACCCCATCTTATATTTTAAAGACATGGGAAGGGGAGGGGAAGCATCCGACAGAAGTTTATGTATATTTTGTACCCAAAAGGATCCCAACTTCAGAATTTGTCTTCCCAAAAAATCCTGAATATTTTTAGTATACCCCATAAACTGTAATTATATTACTGTTGATTTGAGGTGAAGAAAAATACAAAAAATTTCCTATGTTAATTTGTGACCCAAAGATATCATGGTGTCTTCCATAGAACCCAAAAAATCCCTTTGGACAAAATTTCAGACTCAAAAAATTTCTTCCCCCTTTAATCAAAATATGTGAGTAGGGCCCTTGCACTTTTTTTTTTCAAATTTTTAGAACACAGGCTTAATCAGACTTTAAAATTAATTTGACTTTGAGTTTTTGTAAGATACATATCCTGATAAATAACAAACCATTTTATGCAAAACACAACTGAATTACTTTTGAGTTTAAGAACTGGAACAAACCTTGGAATGCAGTTTCTCTTGACTGTGAGTCATAGAATCATAACTCAGGCCAACAACTAGGAATGTGTAGCTGTTGCGGCCACACCAAGTTCAAGACTGGCTCTACACTATCATCAGCTATTGAGAAGGCTCTGAACATTGTAAAACAAATGAAGGAAGAATGTGGCTCCCCAGGGTTAGCAGTTGCTGTTAGTGTTGATGGTCGAGTTATGTGGAGTGAAGGGTTGGGCTACTCTGATGTGGAAAATAATGTGAAATGTACACCAGAAACTGTTTTTAGAATAGCAAGTATAAGTAAACCACTAACTGCGGCATTAGTTGGTAAGCAATACAAGTAATTATTATTAAATTTTCAACATCGAATATTGCATTTCTAGCATTGTGATTGGCTCACTTAATCTTGGTTATCAAGCCAGTCCATTGGGTTGTTTCCTTGAGGAAGACACTGTTTTCAACTTATTCCAATCATCCAATATGTGTAAATGAGTACTTTCGGCAGCGTCTTCTGCCTTCGTCAGTGCTTTAGTAAACTTATTAATGGTGGTACATATATAGGAAGAATAACAACTGTGATTAATACTGTGATAAAAGATGTATATTAAATACAATAGTAGCTTATTTTGTACAGTACAAGTTTGGTGTTGAAGTGTTTGACTTGAGCATTGAGTTGGGGCTTTTCCCAAAGGATATGCAGTGCTTCTTTGATTTACAAATTATAGTATTAAAGTTGATGATCGATTGTTAATTAATATTGCCAATATTTTATAGCCCTTTGGCAACTGTTATAACAGGGTTCCACTGTTTTTTAATTCTTTTTATACAGCCCTCCTGTGGGAGCAAGGGAAGATAGATCTAGATGTACCAGTCCAGAAATATGTACCAGTATTCCCAGTGAAACATCATGGTGGGGTGCCGGTAACCTTGACAACTCGACACTTGCTATCACACTTGGGAGGTATTAGGCATTATCATAGTGAATCAAAGTCCAAAGAAAAAGATAAACACAGTCAACAAGACCCAGTTTGGGTGAGTTTAAAACTAGTTTATGCTTTATGAATTTAGGCTCCCTGAAATACATAAAACCTATTACACATGAGAACAACATGTAAATTATAGTTTGACATTTAACTTTGTCAGTTGGTATTTTGAAGGAGGTAGCAACCGAAAAGGATAGAAAAATATGTTGTGAAAGAGATAGATTTTGTTGGCAATGTGGTTTGTGTTTTACTTTCTATCAAAAACTATTTTGTGTACTTACATTGTCTTTACTTTATTTCTAATTTATAGGAGGGTAAAGAGGTAGAAAAGAAAAATAAAGAAACAGACTTTAATGAAAAGAAAATTGGATCTGATGAAAAAGACAGCAAATTAAATGGTTGGTACAATGATACAGATTTCTTGATGTTTTTATAGGGCTCTCAACATTAGCAATGACTGGATGCCATTCAAGTGCTCTAATTTCCTTTTTATACTATGGCAACAAAAATAAAAGTTTTTTTAAAATGATTGTGTAGGCACTAGTGGAACTAAAGTAAAATAAATAGTCTGATGAATGTGCCGTTAACAAGAACCAAGCCCAGAAATCTGCCCTAGCCAAACACTATCAAAAACACAATCATGACATGGGATGCTTGCACTATTTTGAGAATAAATAATAATTGGTTTAAATGTTGAATTTTAGAGGTGTGGGTGATTAACACGACAAAAAACCCTATGAATAGAGATGATGGCTTGAAACTCCCCTGAGAGTATTTACATTTAACTCTCAAACACAGAAGTTCTAACTGTTTACATATTTGCATACTCTGTTTTTCACACTATTTCATCTCCCATTAGCATTCTATGACATTTGCTTTTACATCTGTATGTTAGATTTCTCTTGTCAATTTGACCCTGATAAAGGCTGTAGTCACAGCCGAAATGTTGGTTTCGATAGTTTTATTGAAAGTTTTAGATTTGTCAACAGCAATTTCAATCCAGAGTAACACATATGTTTTTACAGTGTATATTTTAAATGTACAAACCTGGATGCAAATTCAATCTTGTTTTAAAAAGTCCGTTTAAGAACACCTTTGCTATTGAAATAGATGTCTTATGATTATTAATTGCTATCATCTTTATTGTTGTCGTTATAATATTTAAAGATTTGCAAGCAACGCGGTTAAATTATCGGTACCATTTATAACATGTTTGTTTTAATACTGATCAGCCAATGGCCTGGGCCAATTTTGTTTCTTTTATTTTATAGATCAATGATAAAACTTACTTCGCATTATCTTTTTGTGTAAGCACTGAATATTTTTTACAAAAATATCTTTTTGTTGAAAGAAAAGCATAAAAGTGAAAGGAACTCATCAACAGAAGTGGAAGAGAAGCAGAAAAAAGGAGAAGTTCTGTTAAAGGAAGTTTTGATTAAAGTAAGAAATAATCATCTGGACCTGGTTGTATGAAGCCTGGATAAGCTATCCGCTGGATAAAAGCTAATTGTTTTCACTAGTAAATCAAAGATTGCTTTACTCCTTGTTGATTTCTGTATCCTAGTTGTTAAGTGAGTAGAAGGCTTCTAAAATAATGGTTTAAATGGTATCAAACAACTTTTATTAAAAATTTATTTCTGCAAATAGAAAGCACTTGTCTGGTGGATAGCTTATCCTGGCTTCGTACAACTAGGCCCTGGTATGACTTTTTAGAATATCAAAAATAATTGTAAATATTTTATGAGACTTTAGTGAAACCTTAAAGACTACTCAATTACCATTTGTTTTTGAAATCCAACATTACTTACTACTTAAACCATTAACTTGAGTAGGATCTTTTATATAATCTGAAATGGCGCATACTTACATAAAATCTATCGTGGTAAAAGTGGCCGGACACAAATCCTAAAACCTTTTCAGGTAAACATTTTGCGTCTGGCGCTCCTGTTCTGGTTTTTGTGAGAGTGTGTGTCATTTTGGACTATAGGGTTTATAAACATGTTATATTCCTTTAAGAAAATATAAGGAGGGCAAATGCTATGAGGAAGATCTGATTTGAGATGCCGAATGGTATGAAAGAAGGTGATAAGCAACGAGAGTTTGATTGATTGCTTAATTTTTTTCTCTTGCAAAGAGGTTTTTGTATTTTAGAATGACAAAATGAAGCATTGAGAAATATTTCTGAAAATTAATGATAATAATAATAATAATAATAATAATAATAATAATAATAATGACTAGATTTTTATAGCACTATATCCAATAATTGCCCTATACACTTTACAATAAGCCGGAAATTATATTTAAATCCTAAAACTAAAACTAATAGCAGATTGTAATTACAATACTAAGACATTATTTTAAATCCTAAAACTAAACTAATAGCAGAATAAAATTACATATAATTATGCTTTTTTTAAAAGGTAAGTCTGTAAGCTACTTTTAAAAACCTCAACTGAGCTACTTTCTCTGATAGTAATTGGCAGACTGTTCCATAGTTTTGGAGCCACAACAGAAAATGACCTATTGCCATAGCTTTTAAGCTTTGACTTGGGTACAGTATGGAGTGATTTAGTCAAAGATCTTAAGTTGCAACTAGAGCAATAGCGGCTGAGTAAATCACTAAAATTAATGTTTTCGCTAAGATAAAAAACAATAAAAGGTTAGTTAAAGAGTTATAAAATGTCCAAACGTGTTTGACTACAAAGTTCATTATCAAAGATCATTGAAATGTCTTAACTTCTGTGAGTTTTGTTTGAACAGAGCAAACAAAGTCTAGTGCAAGGTGACTTACTGCACTTACAGCTTGAACAAAAATAAAAAACTATGTCTTTGAAATTCTCCATATCTCCAGGATCATTACAAAAGCGTGACTGAAGCGCTGTCACTGTTTAAAGATGATCCTCTGTTGTCAGAACCTGGAACAAAGTATTTTTACACCACATATGGCTGGACACTTATCAGTGCGGTGGTCGAGGGAGCCACGAAGGAGGACTTTTTGAAAAGCATGAAAAAATTATTCAAAGACATTGGTATGGAAAACACAATTGAGGAAAAGAATGAGCGGATTATCTACAACAGAGCAAGGTAGAGACAATAAAGGGGGATCAGGGGATATCTCACCGTATATCTCACTCAAAATGGAGATCATGCACCCAATCATTTTACCACCTTGGATTCTATGGTTTTTATATGGCACATGAGGCCTTTTTTCCCACGATAATTATTTCCAGTTCCAAATGCAAGATTGAATTTGTTTACATGTTTTAAATGCCTTTTCTAGCTTTATAAAGGTTAGGTCCTTGGGAATGTGCAATAGTATTAACTGAATTGATTCTTTTCTTTAAATAAACAACATCCAATGCGTAACTTTTCCTGCTAAGAGGAACACAGGTACAGCTTAGTTTACTGAAACCTGATACAGTCTGTTAATTGGAATGTGATACAAGTTGAGTTATTGAAATCTGATACAGGTTGGGTATTTGGAATCTAACACAAGTTGAGTTATTGAAATCTGATATAGGTTGGGTATTTGGAATCTGATACATGTTCGTTAATTGGAATAAGATACAAGTTGGGAAACTATGTCTGATATAGATTGTTAACTAGAATCTGATATAGATTGGGTAATTGGAAACTGATACAAGCTGGGTATTTGGAATCAGATACAGGTTCGTTAACTGGAATGTGATACAGGTTGGGTAATAAGAATCCGATACAAGCTGGCTATTTGAAATCTTATTCAGGTTTGTTGATTCAAATCTCGTGCAAGTTGGGTAATTGGAATCTAATACTGTTTGGGTAACTAGAATCTGATACAAGCTGGGTAATTGGTGGAATCTGATACAGGTAAAATGTAAATGTGAGGAAGTCATTAACGACTTAAACTTCTGTCCAATTTTTTGACAATATCCTAAATGTAGTTCAAGATAAAAAAAAGAGTATAAACCCTCCAAAATAGGAATCGCACAAAAGGACAACTAAGACTAATTTTTTTTAAACCCTTGACAGACACTACTTTCGTAAATCTGGCCGTCTTGTTAATGCCCCATATGTGGACAACTCTTACAAGTGGGCAGGAGGTGGGTTCCTCTCCACGGTAGGCGATCTGCTCAATTTTGGGAACGCCATGTTGTACTCCAGTCAGGTGGAGCGTGAACAAGACCAGAATGAATCTAGTGGTCCTTCCTTACTTCCAGGTTTGTTCGATCACTGCGTTTTTAAATTTATAGTTTCATTTGTTTGTAGCTAGCGTAATCGTGCAAGACCCTTGCAAATCCATTAATACAATTTTAAGTGCTGTTGTGTTGAACGAACTTGGAAGTGGCACAGCTACTTCTCGCAAAAATCAATTAAAAAGTTGATTACTTAAACTCCGCTTTGTGACGTTTTGGCATTACAAGAATTAGTCCTTCGTCGCGGCAAAATTTCCTCCCCGGTCCTCTTAGTCCACCAGCTTTTTACCCCGTTAAGTAAAGTTTAATTTACCTGTTTTTTAACGTTGGTAGTTCTGCGGCACCTAGAGCTGAGAATGCTGTACACCAATGGAAGCTAGCGACAGACTTCTTATATCCCTTCCTCTGTCTGGTATTTTCAAGGTTAAGGATCGTCAATTTCAACTGTGGCCTTTAATATCCGGCCATCACACTCAATCACGCCATCTATTCAATAACTTAACTATTGTCGTTATTGTTATGTTTGACATCAGGAATCTTAAAGCAGTCTACTGTCAGCGAGATGTGGAAGGTTGTACCCAAAACTTCAGGACTGTCAAAATCCATAGATACTGACGTTGGTTATGGACTGGGTTGGGTAGTGCAGCCGGAAGTAAAGCGGTTTGGCTCGTGCAGACACACAAAGCAGTTGATATCACACTCAGGTAGTTTAATAACCTTAAGTACCAAAGGACAATGAGTGACACTTCTATCTTGCTTTTGTCTGTTTTGTCTCCCTGCTGTAATACCTCACGTTTTTTTAATGGCATGCTTCATTTCAGTCACTTTGTTTTAACAAATAGTTTTTGTACATTATGTTTTGAAAATCTGTCTTTATTGTGAAGATTCATTACGATTGCTAATTTTTGAATTAGCGATAGACTCAAGTGAGTTTGTTGGATTTGTTTTAAAGTATTTTAAAACAATCAATCTAACAAACTCACTAGAGTCTATGAATTAAAAATTTCTGAATCGCATTGTTGGTTATGAACTAGCATTCATAGCTAGCTTTTCGGAACACCAATAAACCATCGAGCAAGTTTGTAGACGCGATTCCCAGATCTTGTTTGCCACCCCTCAGTGTAGATTGGCTTGTGATTGATTGGATACTTATGTCGTGCCCCACTTACCGCGTGTAACTGTTTTCTTTTAAAAACCCGAGTTTATTTCTAAAGATAGTTTTTTTGTTTTTTTCCATTTCAGGAGGTGCTGTTGGTGGCAGTAGTATACTGATGATTAAACCACACGAACAAACACCACAGACATCTTCCGCAAATAAGACATTACATGAACAGAACCATGCAGTGTGTGTTCAACCACGTGCCACAAGGCTTCCTCCCCGAGGAGTTGTAGTCGCTATTCTGGTAAACATGGAATCAGTAGGACTGGAAAAAACTGCTAAGGCCTTAATCGAGTGTTTTGAAGAGGTGAAACCAGAGTCTTGAATTTTCCTTCATGTAAAGAATTAAAGGTAGAAGAATAAAAGGTTAAACCGTGGAGAGGACAAGAGGATCTTGTGGAGTTAGAAAAAACTTGAAAGCAGTTTTTAAGGGAAGAAAATAAAGACAAACAACTCTCACCATAAGAACAAAACCAACATCCAGAAAGTTTTAATTTGTAATCTTGACAAGATATGATGCCAACGCTGTTGTAACCAACAGGAATTTGTCCTACAACTTTATTTCAGTTTACTCCAAGCAGATTATTAACACAAGCACAGTAAAACCTAAATGAAATCAACCCAAGAGATTCCTAATCACTTATAATTTATGGCCTATCAGAGATGCACAAGGCCGGCCAACCGACATCTCCCACCATCTCGTCCAATCGGTTTATCTATTGGGACTTACAGTTACAAGCATGTTAAATGTATTTACAGACTTCTTTTTAGCCCTGTACGTGTTCCTCCTGGAATCTTGGGTTTGGGCGGTTCAGCAAAGGTGTATTATTGAGCTGGAAATTCATGGTTTTGTATAACGACAGCCATTCCACTTGGTGGAGGTATCGATCCTGCACTAAAATACATTTTCAAGGGCAATCCAAACCTTAATGAACTACGAATTCAAGGAACTTTTTGTTATAGTAACTGCACAAGCACAGTTTTTGTTCAATAACTCCTTTTAAGATCGAACCGAGGGGGTTGATGGTAGTAGTAACCGACACTGGGCCAAGATCAATTGCAGCTGTTAGTCGAAAAAAATTGATTGTTTGGCTGGTTACAGAACAAAGAAAATTGTTGGATTTCTTTTTTTCCCTTTTTACGTTTTAAAAAAATTTAAAAACGAAAATTGTAAGCCTGTACTTGATACAGTGAGTTATAACTGGTTGTGCCTCTCTTTCAAACACATTTCTTGCATCGGTTTTGCTGCTTTCAAAAATAATACTAATAAAAGCATTGATAAGAAGTGTGTTACTGTTACTGCTATTGGTATTGGTACTCACACGACTTCGAGTTCAACTTGTAAATAATTTGCACGAATTGTTTTTTTTCAAAAAGTATAAAAGTTCGACGAGCCCGTAGGTGCAAGTTGTATCGAAATTGAGCTAGAAAAGTCGCCTGATTATTTTTAATAACACACACAAAACTACAGAGCAAGTTGTATAAAAAACGAAGTTCTAATAGTGATAGTAGTAGTAATAGTAGTAGTAGTAGTAGTAGTAGTAGTAGCAGTAGTAGTAGTAGTAGTAGTAGTAATAGTAGTA
>JAOBRD020379684.1:0-19879 GCA_027575215.2 Hydrozoanthus sils
ATCACCATCACCACCATCATCATCACCATCAACATCATCACCATCATCATCGTCATCATCACCATCATCACCATCATCATCATCATCACCATCATCATCAACCAAAAACAACTACCGGCAGTCGAAGCTTATTCTAGCTTGCTCTTGTTTTTGTCAAGAATCAGCTATGAATTTTTAATCCCTATCTTGAAATGCAGTGACCAGTAGACAATAAAACTTTAGGGAACACAATCAATCACTTAATGGCAAGTTTTCTATATTTGGTATCATATACACTAACAAAAAATAAAAAAATAACAACATCGAGTCTTTGGAAAATATTTCTGTTGGAAGCAGTGGCCATTCTTAGAGATTCGTGTGCGGACTCGTATTCATACGGAAAGGCAGAATATTAGATTAATTTCGATGTATTTTGATTTTAACTTTTGCCTATCCAAGTTACCATGTGTTAAATCATTGAACCTACGGCTACGAACCGCTTTTGACGAGTGATAGTGATTTGGCTTAGGCTAATTGCTCAGTCATTACATACTACGTGTACCAGTATTTCTTAATTTTCTATATGCGTAAAATTGTTCAAGGACGAGTGAATGTCTTCGCAATGCATGAAAATGTCATAAGTCGTTGATGGCATGCGCTTAGTTAAAGCGACATGAAACGTACGAGCTTGATATTGATTCAACTTTATATACAATAACAATATACAAAGAAAACTGCTGTTGATAAACTAAAACAGATAACGAAAATTTAGAATAATCAAATTTTTATTATGCTCGAACCGTTGGTCACCTGTCCTACGTTTTCTGTCCGGGGGGTACGCCCTATATTTGGGTGATAGGTATGACGGTCGTATTTCTTAGGGGTAAAAATAGTCGGTCCGGTATTTTTTAGGGGTTGTTAAAAAAAATCCTGGGTCAAACCAAGAGCCTGGTATTTTTTAGGGTTAAAAAACGTGAAGCTATTAGATTGCTTGCACTCCCGTTTTTAGCCAACGTGCGTACTGAACAAGAAGTTAAGACAAAAGTCCTTTCGCGAACGTCCTATTACGCGCGCGCCTTTATTCACTGCATATCACGTTTAGCGCAACACGAGAGGACAAATTAGCGGGGAAAAATGCTAATTTTCAATTGGTATTTTTTCGGGTAATTTATGAACCGAGAGGTATTTTTTAGGGTGGAAAATTTTTATGCCTTCGTATTTTTTTAGGGAATTTTGGGGACTTTTTCGACGGTTGTCCCTACCCTTTTAAGACTTTTAACCCCGACATACCCTCCCCCCTCGGGCTTTTCTGCAGCTGTAATCTTCTTGTCTTCCAGTCTTCACGAGCTTTCCGCAGTCCTACCCTCTTAATGTATTCACCTGAAGAGGGAACGACTGCCGAAAATTTGTGAATCACAGGAAGACAATAAACTACAGAAAACGTCGGAACTGAGAAGACTAACGAAGTAATGATACAACCTACCACGAAGATCCAAATCAAGACTATCAAATTAAACTTTTAGCCACAATCAATTTAGGGTATATTTGATTTGTCTTATTCCGGAACAGGAACAAACCTGGAAATATTTCAAGATATAAGCAGTAAAAAGATAAGTCGGAATTATGCAAAAGTAGCAGTTTTTTCTTTATTAGCAGAGCCAATGTTCATCTAGGTTTCCTTCACCGCATGGTTAAAATATCGAATGATCAGGATAACTTCTATTTTCAATTACTTCTTATCTGCTTGTTACAAAGTTTAATTTCCGAATGCTAACAGTTCCTAGACAATCCGACGTGGGCCATACCACAACATATTTAGCGAGCTGTTTTTTTCCTATTGGCAGAGTCAATGTTCATCAAGGTTTGCTTCACAATAGACCCTTTCACGATTTGTGTCATGCCTACTAACATTTTTCTTTTAAATACAAGATAGCGAAAATCAATTGATATCAGTGGAAAATGCACTAAAAATTACAACATCTACCTTTGTTGATGATGATAGGCTAGAAACTCGCGATTATACAGCTCCGTGAAGTTGCGAAATTTTCCAGACATTTGTATGTTGGGGAGCATTAACTAGCCCCTAACAATATATTTCTCTGCAAAAATGGTGATTTCGCATGGCTATATCTTTACCATCTTATCACATATCAACCCCAAATACGGCAGATATACTAATTTTAAAGCATTCTTCAACTAGTAGCGAAAGTCGAAAGAAAGTTGTCTAGTTAGAATTTCGACAAAAACCATGAAAGGGTCAACATGGTTTAAAGATCAAGCGATTTTGATTTTTTTTCATTGTTTGTCCAGTTTCCGAATGCTAACAAACCTAGAGAAGCTGATGCTGGTCTCTAAAGCAGAACATGCAAATACCATTAGTGATGGCACAACTGTATCTCTTACTTGATAAAGCTGCTCTGAACTATTTCAGAAAGCTGGATAAGGCGAGATCAGACAAATTAGACTACCTTTCACTTGGCTGTGCAGAGTGTGTCACATAGATAAGAGTTTTTTACTTTACTTAATATCTCTGACATTTGATCTGGAGCGTGGCACTTTCAAGACGCAATTTATTTTGAACTAAAATGTTTTTTTAAAGAAAAATTAATATCAAACTTAAGTATCATATATGCAGTACGTGCAACCACAACTATCACAACCCTACCACTGATGACATACAAGAACAAAAATACAACAACAGTTGTACCCACAAGAGGCGATGACTTAAACTTTATTCACAACCAGTATTAAGAGTAACAGACGCAGCCACAAGGCACAACTATTGCCTTTAGTCTCATTCACAAACAGTCACATGCAGTCAAAGCCACAAGGCAGATACCACAACCACAGCCAGTGGCAATGTAGTCTCATTCACAAACAGTCACAATCAAAGCCACAAGGCAGAACTACAACCACAGCCAGTGGCAATGTAGTCTCATTCACAAACAGTCACAGTCAAAGCCACAAGGCAGAACTACAACCATAGCCAGTGGCATTTAATAGCCTAATTCACAACTATAGTCAGTCACAGTCAGAGCCACAAGACGAAACCATTGTTACAGTCAGTGACACTACTGCCTCGTTTAACAAACAGTCACAGTCAAAGCCACAAGGCATTACTACAACCACACCCAGTGGCAATGTAGTTCCATTCACAAACAATCACAGTCAAAGCCACAAGGCTAAACTTTGATTGATCTTAAATAACGCTTCAACTCCACTTTAATTATTGCCTCGTATTAGAATCAATAAGCCGTCAGGCTGTCAATACAGACACGACTCGAAAGCAGAAAATGATTCGGACACGCTATAACCTTATTCACAAACTGAAACAGTCTCACAGTCAAAGCCACTATACTAAGCACAACCTGGCCAGGCATACAGAGATTTGCACTATGAAAAGGGCCGGAAACTTTTTTTCAGAATAGGTAAAACAAACGTCATTCATTTTACTATCTTTAAAACTAGTAGGCAAATCTGCTTGGCTCACGGAAAAGATCAATATATAGGAATCATCATGGAGTAACAGTCCTTAATATTTTAACGAGTTCCGCGCCTTGAGTCGTCTACCGGCAGCCGGTAGACGATACCATGCAACGATTTCCACTTTGCAAAACACCGGAAACTTTCTTTCGAATTAGGATAAACAAACAACATCTTTCATTTTACTTTCTTTAAAATTAGTAGGCAAATCTGCCTGGTTCAAAGAAAAGATCAATATATAGGAATTATAATGGAATCACAGACCTTAATGTCTCAACATGTTCCACGCCTTGACCAGTCTACCGGAAAAAAGTGTTGTTAATGAAACCACAGGTAGACGATATCATGCAGACTTTGCGCTTTGCAAAGAGCCGGAAACTTTATTTTAAATTAGGATAAAAAAAACCTCAGTCATTTTACTGTCTTTAAAATTAGAAGGCAAATCTGCCTTTTCACAGAAAAGATCAGTATTGGAATCATAATGGAATCATAGTCCTTAATATTTCAACAAGTTCCGCGCCTTGCACTTTGCAAAGACTACAGCCCGAAACTTTATTTCAAATTAGGATAAAAAAAACCTCAGTCATTTTACTGTCTTAAAAATTAGTGGGCAAATCTGCCTGGTTCACAGAAAATATCAATATATAGGAATCATAATGAAATCAAAGTCCTTAATGTCTCAACATGTTCTTGTATGACTAATCTTGTCTCGGCGGAATGTATAGCAAATTTACAGGACAATGTGTACTGAAAATAATAACTATATGATTATAATGAATAGCCGCACCCGAAATGGTTTAAAGCTAAAAAGCCAAAAAACAAACATAAAAAGCACAAAAGCCATCAAACCTAACCTTAGTACATGCTTTTTTACAAGGACTAGTAAAATTGGCCGAGGCTCATATATTGTTCTTAAATTTTCGCGATTTTAGCCTCAAATTGTTCTTATTTCTAATTCTATGTGTGTTTTAATCGAAGAAAAACTAAGCCTAAGGTATTACAATACGTGCATTGGAAAGCGAATTTGATAAACTCATCCTCGCGGATTTATCCTGGATTTCCAGTGATTATACACGCTTTTTTTTATAAGAACCAGTAAATTTGGCCAAGCCTCATTGTTCTTTATTTTTTGGCGATTTGAGCCTCAAATTGTTCTTAAATTGCTCTAATTTCTCTATGTTTTTAAATCGAAAAAAACTAAGCCAAACAGGTGTTGCAGTACATGTGTTAAAAAACGACTGAATTCGCCGAGCCATTTTCCCGAGACGATTTCTAGTCATTGTAAACTGCGAAGCATTTCTTATTCATTCTGTATTGTTCAGTAGAAGATCTAAGCTCAGCGAACTTTAAAAAACAATTGGCCATCGAGCCCGAGCCTCAGCTTGTTCTTGAATTGTTCTTAATTTTTTTGCAATCTGGGCCTCGTTCTTATAAAATTGTTCTTATACAAAGCGTGTAAGCTGCGAAGCATTTTTCATTCATTCTGCTTTGCTCAGTTAAAGATAGAAGCTCAGTATAAAGTCGAGCCTCAGCTTGTTCTTAAAATGCTCTTATACTCTCGCTGTTCTTATAAAATTGTTCTTATAAAAAACCTCGGTATACTATAAATAACTTAGTTAATTATCTGTTCTAATATGCAAACCCATGATAATCACGACTTTACCAAAAATGTATTCTGAATTTTCAAAAGTACAAAACAAAGATTTAATTCTTAGTAAAATTACATTTCAAGACAAGTAAAATGAGCGATCGCTTTTGAAATGTTTTAACTCGACATCAATCGTTCCTATTCTTCAAGGCAAGAAAAATGAGCAACTGTTTTATTAAGTGATGAGTTACAATGCACTACAAATACAATCATTTTACTCGTTTTGCTTTTAAACCAATATAATCGAATAAAACAAATCGCCTCTAAGCTTCAAGACGAACAAAAATGGTTACTTAATGTTGAACCCCTTTAATTGGAACTCGGGGTTTCATTTCTAACAACTCGGGTTCAAACAGTTAAGCTGAAACCAGAGGTCTTTTCCAGCGGCAACTCAATTCTCAATAATATCTCGAGAGGTACGTCTGGTATTATCGGCCTGGAGACAGTAAGATAGTTTTCGTTCGAGTGATATCGAGTTTTGATTCGTGGGAAAGGGGAATCATGGGTTTCATTAATGACCAGTTCCTCGAGTAATTAAGGTAAATGTCAGCTCTTGGTTTACTCAATAAAGGTTTTTATAAAATAAAGGAAATATAACGCGCGCGCGTGGTGAACGCACTCTAAATTTTGAATAGAGTGTGTCTGCATACGTCAACGCGGGGATTTATCGGCTGTTTGTGTGCCTTATTTTATAAAAGAAATATAAAACTTGCTTGTGAACTTTTAAGTTCACTCAGGAAGTGCAAATAAAAAACAAACTCGTCTGCGACTTGTTTTTCTAAGCATTTCTTTCGTAAACTAAAAGGTTCCCACGTGTTTCTATCACTGAGCAGAGCGCGCGCGCTCGTTCAATATTTCTATACTATCATTTCCTATCGATGCAAATTTTCAAAGGTAAAAGGGTTTTATACATGTTTGTAGCATTAAAACTCTAAGGGTCAAGTTTGACCCAAAATCAAGAAAAAGCTAGCAAAAGGCTTCTATCGCGGTTTAACCCTTCAAGCCTTTAAAGCATCGGCCGCCGTTTCTTCTTTCTCACCTTTATACACACGTTTTGCTTTGTTATAAAACTAGCTCTTACTACTACGTACTACTCGATAGATTGGCATCGGGCCATTTTTAGCCTCGTCGGCACTTCTTGGATTTTTCCTGTTGGCCTTCTTTGGTGCTAAGGTTAATAACGTCATTTGTAATCTTCTTTTAACTCCGTCAAACATTTGTCTCAGGAAGTTCTATCAACACATTTATTTCTAGGACAACCGAAATTCTTTAAGCGTTAGTTCAATATTATTGATACGTAAATAAGTAGTGAATTAACGTCATCGATTTGGCGATAAACTCAGAACTTGAGTTTCTAAACTGCTCTAAGATTTTCTTTTAGTTGCGGTTTTCAATTTTACTGTTTTTATAAAGTTGCTCTTATCTTAATAACGCGAGACCTTTTCTCATTATGTCCCACGGCAAAAAAACATCGAAAGGCCCACCGGAAATTAATCCGTCAGTTCCTGTAATTTCTAAAACACTAAGTTAAGAGCGAAACTTCCAGTATCAATAAATACTTTCTTGAGGATTTATTTTCGCCCTTGAGCATGAGGTCTGGAATCAAATAAATTATGAATTCATTTCTATAAAAAGTCAAGTTTGATTCTAGTTAGTTTCACGTTAATTTTCAAAATGTAAATCTATAGCCCGAGGGCGCTCTCGAACAAAAAAAAAATCGTTTTATCTAATTTTAATATTTGAGGAAGGAAACTCGGTGATATTCATTTTGTTTTTGCAAGACAAGAAAAATAGATAAAACGCGATGAAAAACATCTAACGACTTTCTATTTATCGGTTAAAAGGCTCTTCCTTCAATACAAACTACGCGAACAAGGTGCTAAGTGCGTCTGTGGTTTCATTTCGTGACTCGAACACGTTGAAGTATGGTGAACCCTGCAGTCTTGAATGTATTAGCATGCGTCAAATAACGAAACATAAAAACACTATGAATTCTAAAAAAAAAACACAAAAAATTCCAAACTGCTATCCCAGCTCGGTAAAAGGAATATGATTTCTTTTCTAAAGTAAATATACTCCCTGTATTTCTTTAGCAAGTATAGTTTTTCAAAAAAACAAACAAAAAACAAAAAAGAAACGGGAAAAGTTACGAAAGAAGACAATGACGACCAGTGCAACATGATATTCTCTCTACAAAAACGACAAAAATTGCTATTTTCGGTCGTAAATCTTCATGGACTTTTGCTAAAGTGGTTATCAATCAGTTTCGTGATTGCTAAACGTTTGGAAATATCGGTTCGTATACATTACCACCCACGCCGAGTACAACCCGTTATCGCGCACCTGGTTCACTTCAAAAAACTCATTTCTGACACCCCGAAGTGTTTAGGATGAGTGTTTGTTTTTTCTGTTTTCACCAAACTCCACAACGCACCGGCCTTTACAACGAAATTTGATAAAATATTTAGGAATAAAGAACCTTAACTCGTACTTGAAAAATGAGACGTCTGAATTGAAGTTTGTAAGATGACCTATATATGTGTAGAACTATCTATAATGCTCTGTTGACTTTTAGCCGAAACGGCTAAAATCTTAAAAGTTAATAATGAACTTGTTATAATTTGGATGCTTATAAAAAATTGACTTATTTTTCTCCACCAAGACGTTTTCAACATTAGTTTCCGTAAACTACAGGCCTTTGTCTTGCTTTCGAGGTTAACTAAAAGAGGTAAGAAGCGCTCCATTTTAAACCCAAGTTTGCTTAAATTGTTCTAAACGGCATCAAATGCATTCCACGAAGAAAGGGCACGCACTATTAAATAAGCGACAGGGTTACTACATGCCGATAATCGTTTCCATCTTTTATATCCTTTAAAATAAAAGATATACATGTACAACAACATAGCCAACACGGTCTCCAATATCTAAATAATTACTCACAGCTGGATTTGTTTATCTCTGATTATAACAAAGTTAACACTGTGGCACTGTAGGCTTGGTCGAACGATTCGAAAGCTTATGTCGTCACGCTTATACTGAGGGTAGGCGCTTTAATGTTGGGAGTCTAAGAGGCTTGGTAATAAAGAGCGAGGTGAACACGCACAAGTTTTAATGAAAAAACAGGAAATCGTTTATTACTGTCGAAGCAATTTGTGGTCTGGACCGCTGACTGAGTGAGATAAAGAGCCCATCAGGAATTAATCAGTTGTTACAGATGCGCGGACCACCAAGTCAAACACTTCCTACAAACATTCCAATAACAAATAATTGTGAAATTTGTTTTTTTCGACATTCCAAAATGACTTTCAGTGTGTCACTAAAGCAGGGCCTCGGATAATAATAAAGAGGGAATATGTCTCAATTTTTCAAGAGAACTTGAGAAAGCAACATCTTTCACTTGTTAATCAACAGCGTAAAAAGCGTAACAATGGTATCCAGCCACCCGCAACAGCTGTAAATACACTCTGATTACACGATTATCATTGTCAATCATGAAATCAAACAGTTTGTACAATCTGTTCTTCCGACGACCAGGAAGGAAATAAACGATACAGCACACATATAAAACCAGAACAAAGTTATATATTGTGTGATCGGCCAACTTAATTGTGTCAAGGATGTTCCATTGTCCAACTGTTTAATTTAAATCCAGTTGCAAAGCCGATAATGGCTTTTGTTAGGACTGAGTGACCCCGACAAGGTTATCAGGGCCAATACTACCGACAGATTAAGACCTGCTGGTTGACAGTTAAAGAGAGCCCGACACTGCTCTTGAAAACAGTTGATCCGAGCTGCAGTGAGAGGACCACTGGATTACACTTGCTAACCTACTTCAACACCGCAATGTTCTTGGAATATATTGGACTGGCAGTGGCTGTGCTTTTTACGCTGAAAACAGTAGCAGCTTATCTTTGGCGTTCAAACGTCAAATCTCCACCAGGCCCTGCACCGTTACCAATCATCGGAAATATTCTTAGTTTGGGTAGCAGGCCTCACTTGAACTTGACAGAAATGTCCAAGAAATATGGAAAGGTTTTCCAAATTTATCTTGGAAGCCAACAGGTGATTGTGGTAAACGATGGCAAACTGGCAAAGGAAATCTTAGTCAAACAGGGAGCTGATTTTGCCGGGAGACCCTACATTTACTCTGGTAGTATTTATTCTAACAATGGACGTGCGATTGGCTTTGCAGACTATACACCAGTGCTGAGATTACAACGAAAGATTTGTATCAGGGCAATGAAAATGTTATCCAGAGAAGAAGAGGTGATCACACGGGAAGTTGACAAAATATCACGAATAATGGAAAGCACGATGGGAGAACCGTATGACCCTCGCTTTCACATCGGCCTTGTGGCAGTAAACTTTATTTGCGGAAATTGCTTCGGAACACAATACGAGCTCAATGACACAGAATTTAAACAGATATTGCATATGACTAACACTTTTGCCGAGACTCTTTCTGGGAACCCTGCCGATATCTTTCCATGGTTGAAAATAATTCCAACAGAAAAACTCGGGCGACTTCGCACAGCAGTCCAATACAAACATGGAATCGTCTCTCGATACTACGAGGAACACATGAAAAACTTCGACGAGAACGAAATTCGCGACCTCTTGGGTGCTCTTATTAAAGCAAAAAAGGAAGCCGAGTTAGAGGACGCCAATGTGGCAAAGCAAATAACAGAGGATCACATAAAAGAGGCTGCAATGGACACTTTTGTATCAGGAGCTGAAACTATGATTAACGCGCTTCGATGGGCTATCTTGTACCTCTTACGTAACCCAGAAGTTCAGACCAAAATCCAAGAAGAACTTGACCAAAGCGTTGGGGAGAATCGGCTCCCCAGATTAAGCGACCGCAAAAACTTAAACTACTTGGAAGCTTTTATTAACGAGACGCTACGTATTTCATCGCCAGCTCCACTTAGCGTGCCTCATAAGGCAACTAGAGATACTAATATTGGAGAATATGCGGTTAAAAAGGGAACAATGGTGATGATAAATGTGTGGGCCATCCATCATGACCCTGAAGCTTGGGAAGAACCTATGAAGTTTGATCCCTCGAGATTCCTAGACCTGAACGACAATATTGTGACACCCTCGTCAACAAGCAGCTTCCTTCCATTTTCGTACGGCAGACGATCTTGTATTGGAGAGCACATGGCCAGGTCAGTTATTTTTCTTTTCCTTGCTCGACTACTACATCAGTTTCGGTTTGAAAACCCGCCGGGCCGAGATATTCCCACTGAAGAGCATTCAACAGGTATCGTCATTTCACCACTTCACCAATATGAGGTGTGCGTGATAAAGAGAGTGATTTAGTCAGCTCAGGACTACATCAGTTTCGGTTTTATGACCCGCCGGGCCGAAATATTCTAAATGAGGAGCATTTAACAGGCTATATTTCACCACTTCACCAGCATGAGGTATACGTGACAAAGACTAAAAGAGAGAGTTTTATCACCTCAGGACTTCTGGCTGCATCAGCTCGCTGACTGTGTTGATTGTAGAACTATATAATTTGTAAATATTAAAAGTGATGAGGCATTTCAATATTTACAACTTCTGAAGAAAGTGGACAATTTATAAAAAGGAAAACGTTTTTAAGTACCGTTATTGTAAAACACTATTTTTATATCTATTATCAAAGGGACTTCACACGTTACATGTAGTTATCGTTAAACTTATGAAAACCAATAAAGAGTTAGAACTATTTTTTTGTAAATTTTGCCTCATAGGATTCAAAACTATATACGTATCGTATGAATAACCCGACTACTTTGAAAAAACAAATACCAATAGCGCATACCAAATCAGAAGTAACGCACTAGTGGAGATTACCGGGTCTGTCGCATTCAAGAAACGAAACTGTAATCTATATTGAATTATCTTCGCGAGTTTTATGTCTTCTTTTGCGAATACGCGCAAGCAGAAACTGTATCTTACAAAATCTGCAAATTCAAACAATTGAATATCCTCCGAAATTTTGCGGAAGAATAAATCAGAGGGCAAATTTCACTTAGGGAACGTGAAACCATTCAATACCCCTGATATTGCACTTTGGATATTTATAAATACCAGCGGGTGGTCCACCGACGTTAATTGAAAAAAAAAAACTATTAAGTGTTTTGGGAAAAAAATAAGTACAACGCTGACCAGTAATTACCGCTTTATGCCACTTTCTAAAAGAAGCAAATACATTCTTATTCTATTATTTTAAAAATATCAGTTATATACTTTTTTTCTAGAAACCCACACGCATTTTGTCTTACCTATTTGTAAAGAACACATCCTCTCAGAACTGACGAACAAAAATGCTTTTGTTTAGGACATAAGTTATAACAACATTTAGGATTTTTATAGTATATACCAAGATCAGAAAAACTGACAACGCAAAGCTGAAGAGACTAAGAGCGAAATACATTCTCTGCAAACCAGTTACGACATTAATCCAAAACATTTTTAATCAAATACACAAAAATTATTTTATCTAAACATTTCGTAGCTTTTATTACTTTTATATTTTTTATGAAATACGTAGAAAGAGGAATATGATGGAAATGTCGAGCTCAACTTGATTTTCGAACTCTTTCCTTGCTGCCGTGCAAGAGCTTTTAACAAAATTCTAAGGACAGTTGTCGTAATTGTCTGTTTTAATAGCCTAGCCGTTTGTAAAGAACGTGCCTGCCCTCATGATCGTGTTGCATCGAATGTTTTAGATTGTTTGCGCCTGGACAATGTGATTAATGATCAACTTTATGTACAATAAAACACAGAATAACGATCAGATAAGGAAGGGCGATGGTATGTGAATGGTCACCCAAAGTAATTACCGACCAACCCCCGCTTATACCGAAACAGACTTTGTGAAGAACTTGTAGTAGCATAGCAGTAGTAGAAGAAAGTGATTCTATGTTTTTCGTTAAAGTAAGTATCATAAAAAGCTCCTCTCATTGACAGTATTAAGTACGTGAAACGTGCTCACATTATTACGAAATTATTTTTCGAAAAAAAAAAAAATAGACTGCTCATGATTAACGAGAATCTTATCAGCTTTAAGGTCATACATTGATTTACGGGGCTCTGCTTTTTGTAGCCAGATCTTTGCTATTAACAAAGTGTACCGCAACAATAAACCACGTTTTTATAAACAATAGTGTCTATTGACCAAAATCCATCCCTCTTTAGAGGGATTATGCCAACACGTATACAAGTTTCCTAAGCGAGCTTTTATGTATGCTGGAACGTAAATAAATTAACAATGGGCGGTGTTGTTTTATGAGTGTACTAGTGTCATCGTTCACTCGAGATTTGAGAGCTGCACTCAGGGGGCCCACTCAAGGAAAGGGGGGGAGGAAGATTTTTTGGGTCTTTGATGTCAGGAATTTTTTGAGTCGCGAAGAAATCGCAGGCACGTTTCTGGGTTTTGTATTTTTTTTCATCTGAAATCAACAATAATCTATTGCGTAATTTACGGGTTATGTTAAAAAAATAAGGATTTTTCTGGGTAGACAAACACTAATAAAAGTTAGGTATTTTTTTGGAAAAACGAACGTCTGTCGGACGCCTCCCCTGTCATCAAAATAAGTTAGTGGGCCGCTGGAGATTTTCACAGTATGTGTATCGACTAAACATAGTCACAGGCTTGTTTTTTTTTTAATTACCCTAAAACAAGCAACGGAACCAAGAATCGCAAAAAGGCTGTTCCTTAAAGCATGTTTTTTGAGTAAAGGTTACGGAAAAAAAACAAAACAAAAGGTGTTTTACTTAAGGCACCATATAGCAATTAGTGTAAGTAGGAATTAATTTAGTTTTTCTTTTAACAGAATCAAGTGTTTATCACATTAAGTTGTTACTGTTGATAAAATATGTTTTAAGGCGCGGACTGAATGTAATACTTCGGTGGTATTTGCTAAAACATGGGCTCAGAAATTGCCATATAAGGTAACATTAACTTAGCGAGAAAATCAATCTATCAACTTCCCACAGTAAAACGTTTTTTAAAAACATTTAAAAAAAGTTTCCACTTCATGTTTAACGTATCATAAACAACCACTTTTCCACTTGCTTTTTGTACAGTTTTAAGGAAAATTTTAAACGCGTTAGGCAGAACATTTAGCAGATACTAAAGTGCTTCGGAAGCCATGCTGCCATTGGTATTTTATATAGTTCTAAGGCTTTTCCAATACTTCTATTCAACTGTAAATTGATAAAAGTGTTTACCTTCCCATTTCAAGTCCCCGAAATAAGCTTTCAAGATATTAAGTTCAGCGCGAATAAAATTCAGAACATACAACGGCGATTTATGACGTCACATGGTTTGAAAGGACTCCAAGCTGCTCTATACTAGCGTTTACAGCGAACTAGTGAGTTTTTTGCTCAAACACTGGGCCACCAGCCATGCAAACCTCGCCATGATCATGGGAAGTTGACCGGGAAAGTAAAATTGATATACCGCCTTTCATGTGACACACCCATATCGTAGCGTTGGCGCTAACATAGACATTTTGTCGTCATAAACTTTCCACGAAAATTATTTCAAAATCTGGCCAACATGTGTCTAAGCGGAAGTTATAAGGATCAAACCACAATTCCAGATATTTTAAAAGAGTTTGAAGACTTAACTTTAGTAACACTTTAAAGATCCAAACAAGAAAACCCACTGGAGCTCAGTTTACCCGGTACTGCCAGTTAAATTTTCCACTGGTAGAAAATTTGCACGCTTATGCGTTTCCTTTACATGGAACCATCAGAACCCCTAATTATTTGACCGGCTAGAAAGGAATATTTTACACCTATAGTGAACTATCCTTTATTTACAACATGAAGATTCAAATGAGGCCTTACCACTGGAACGGGGTGTATACTAAGTTTCGCTGATCTACAGCATTAACAAAGAACCCTATAAACCCACACAAAGGAAAGAGAAAAAATCTGACCTCGGTGGGATTCGAACCCACGACCTACGAAACAGATCCACGTCGCTCTAACCAACTGAGCTACTGGGCCAGCTGGAAGTTTGGTCGTGGGAATTTAAGGGCAGTATAGCTCGGCCCGAGCCTAGAAATAAATTTAATCGAACCCGCACCCTTCCCCCTCCCCCTGATTGCCGGTTAGACGTTCTACCCACTGAGCTGCAGAGACTCACATAGGTAGAGCATCTGACTGGTAATCAGATTGCCGGTTAGACGTTCTACCCACTGAGCTGCAGAGACTCACATAGGTAGAGCATCTGACTGGTAATCAGAGGGTTGCGGGTTCGATTTCCATCAGTGACTCAGAATTTTTTCTGAGCTTTCAACTTCTGAATCAACAATATCTTCAACTTTATATATGCAAAATTCAAACTACCATTTGATAATATCCATTTTTTACCTTCGTCCTCTTCTTCGTTCCCGACGTCATAACTGCTTATACTTCCGCGATTGCTCATCGGAGGAGATCCGTAGCCTTCGAACATCGTGGTGGATCTTTCGGCGTCAGACATTGTCTTGTAATCTTGGTAGTATATAAACGATCTGGAATTTTAAAAAAATCTTGTAATTTCATGATGTAGGGTTAACAAATACGGGGCAAAGGTTGAATGACCTCAGAGTGCCGGTGCGCTGAATCAACACTTTTTCACCTCAGCTGTTCAGATGGAGAGCCGGCGAGTTTCTGAGAAATCATCATCTTGTTCTAATTAATTGTTTGATGTGGGCCTGGAGCGAGTGGCTTATGAAGTGCGAACTTTGTAGGAATCATTCGATATTTCGATAATGTGGGGCCTGGAGCGAGTGGCATAAGGGAGCCGGTAAGAAGGAATCGTCATCATGTTCACTCTTTGGTCAAAAGTCAAAAATCTTGTTGAATAATAAAGCACCTCTACACTGTTTTTGTTTCTAATTATTCAATTAAGATAAAAAATTCTCAAACTTTACAAACGTTCACATTTCGAATAGTTTCTTGGTCTTGTGACTGTATAGTTTGATACTAAAACCAAAGTCGAGGTAAGTTTATTTATATCTTGTTTTGTTTTATTACATTTGACTAAAGGAATCACGAGAGAACTAGCAATAGGACCCGAGGTCCCCTTCGAGGTCTGCCTCCCGGGACCTCCAGTTTAACGTCCTTACCCGAGCTAGAAGACGCGAAGGTCTAACCGTTTGCATATGTTAGAGCTAAGGCAGCACCTTATTTAAAGACCCTGACTGAATTTCTGGAACCCGGGCCTCCCGCACGACAGACTGGCACCTTACCAACTGGGCTAACCCAAACGAACCTACCTGGTTAGAATATCGGGGCTCATAATGAGCACTTGTATAGACGTTGCCAGAGAAGTTTGTTCATTAAGTACAACCTGTCTTATTGGTGGAACCCAAACGTACCTACCTGGCAAGAATATCGGGACTCATAATGAGCACTTGTAAAGACGTTGCCAGAGAAGTTTGTTCATTAAGTACAACCTGTCTTATTGGTGGAACCCAAACGTACCTACCTAGCAAGAATATCGGGGCTCATAATGAGCACTTGTATAGACGTTGCCAGAGAAGTTTGTTCATTAAGTACAACCTGTCTTATTGGTGGAACCCAAACGTACCTACCTGGCAAGAATATCGGGACTCATAATGAGCACTTGTAAAGACGTTGCCAGAGAAGTTTGTTCATTAAGTACAACCTGTCTTATTGGCGGAACCCAAACGAACCTACCTGGTTAGAATGTCGGAGCTCTTAATGAGTACTTGCATAGACGTTGCCAAGGAGGAGATGGCTTCCACTTCTGTCTGGATCTTCTCTGCGTTTTCGCTTACAATACTTTCTTGCTTTAGATGCTCCAGGTAAAACGGCAAGATGGCCGACAACACAATCTGCAACCATAGCAAGTGGCTTTAAAGCACGAAAATGTTTCTTAAATTCAACACTGCCTGCGTCAGTTAAATTCTATTAAAACTATAGTAAAATACTGTAAACTGAAAAATTAACTCTACAAAAAAAACTTGAAAAGGAAACTTTCCTCTTCAACCACAAAGTAATCAAGTTTTATAGGAAAAATGTCTAACTGTTTTCCTTATTAGGTCTTCTGTTTACAATATACAACGCTAGGTTTTGACTTGTGAAGAAAAAATTGAGGAGGAAAACTTGCTTTAAATGGTTTAAACATGCTTACCACCATCTGCGAGGCTCGTTTGGAGTCTGGGGCATAGTCTACCACGGTAACACACAGTCGGATGGCAATATCAACTTTGCTTTCGTCTGGTGAGTCCAGCTTGCCCTCGTAGCACGAGTCCTGTAAAGGAAGTCGGGAAGTAATTTGGCATAAAAAAAAAAGCAAAGCTGCATCAAGCATTCTTTAGGAATAATTCATAGCACTTTTATCGTTTTAAAAATTTTTGGCGTGGGAGAACAGTCACTAGGACTTGAGGTCCTCTTCGAGATCTGCCTCCCTGGACCTTCAGTTTAACTTATACAGACTTAAATTAAATCAACTTACAGAAATTCCTATTGTGTAACCCGACGTTTAGACCGAGTTAATTTAAGACCCTGAGTGAAAGATCGGCCAGGAGTTGAGCCCTGGCTTCCCACACAGCGACTGGCACTTTAACAACTTGGCTTACCCGGGTGGGGGGGGGCGTTAATCAAAGTTCAATGGTTCTAAACCGCTGAGCCACTGGAACCAGAGTCGACTTGAACAAATCAGTTGAAGTGTCTTGCTCAAGGACACAACACAGTGGTCTGACCAGGGCTCGAGCTCGTGATCCTAGGACTATGATTCGAACACGCTAACCGCGTGGCCACTGTGCCATCATGGTCACCTCTCTATGGCATAGCTTCAAAACTGTCAGTTTCTAATTATTTTTACCAACTCTTCTTCATTTTGCTATTTTACTTACAATTGGCTTGAGTGGTTTTTCAGTTCGAACCCGACCCATCACCTCCAAAATATCAGGTGTGACTCTGTCTAGTGATTGTAGTAATCTGAAAAGAACACGAGGGGGAACCTGCAAAGAAGCAACTCATCCCTATTATTTTAGATAAAGATTATGAAGAAATTGATGTTAAATCAAACGAAACGCCTGCTATTGTAGAAGAATATCAGAATAAAACAAACTAATTTAAATCAGAGAGTTAAATGGAAGTCAATGAAACTTAAATAACTCAAGTTTTTTTATCGAAGATTTGTGTATTTATTATTAACAATATTTGCTATAGAAGATGTAACGTCAACAGTGCATATAGCTCCCTCTAGCCCAGGCCCCTCGGTAAACGGAGGAAGTTAAAAGGTGCAAAAAATTCAATGGTGCTAGTGAGCTTACGATGTTAATAAAAATAAGGAAACCAAACCTTAAATAATTTCTAATAATAAGATTGGATTCTAGTTTGGGCGCGAGCGTTTATCGGACGACTTGGTGTAACATAAGTTTTACTCTATCTACTAACGGTTGTTCAGTTGCTGTGCTCACTTAGTGGATGCTTCCTCCTGAATTACTCTACAATTGGTACAGGATTTGATGGAGCCGAAACCGATTAATTGTGGAATTGCACACAGTTTAGGCATCCTGCTGATGAACAGCAACTGTTTTTATGTTTTTATTTTCAGTAACATATACAGTTTATGTCTGTAATTGTTTAAAATTATAAAAACGGCAACACACGGTACTTCTTAAAACATCTCAATGAGCTTTAAACTCCAGTTCCCTGGAAATAGTTTCAAGAAAGCTTGCGTAGCCAATTTGTTTGAAGACTATTTTAATTAACTTTGGGAAGTAACGGGGTAAAGATCCCTGTCAAGTGCTCTAAAATCTCGCTTCAAAAACGCATGCAGTCATCTGCGCAAATGGTTGCACCACCATTTTCTTCAAGTAATGGTGTGACGATTATCTAGGCCTGTCGAGGCAATATCTCATTAAAATATGCCACATGCATAAGGTTGAACTGGCTAAGAAAAATCTCAAGAGGCAATCAGCACATATGATTCCCCACCCACCCCTAAAGACTAAGGCAAAATTATGTTAGTAGGTAGTGTTAGAAAGTGTATATCTCTTACCTACCCACTCCTAGTGAGAAAGGCAAATATTATGTTTATAGTAGGTAGTGTTAAAAACCCAGCACCCCCTCCCCTAGTGAGTAAGGCAAATGTTATGCTAGTAGATAGTAGAAAACCCAACACCTCCCCCTTACCTTTCCCTCGTATTCATCCTCTCTATCAGGATCACTGTCGCCTCTGTTCTCCAAAATAAGGTGAGGCGCAACACTTGCAAAAAGCTAAAATCGAACAGAAAGTTTTAAGTTAGAATCAACACCAGAACAAAAACATTTGAAACTGTTTGCCAGTTACTTTTATAATTTCTTGTTCACTGGTTGGACTTAAAAATCTAAACTAAAAAAAACATAGATTCAGTGCGAAGAGGAAGGCCAAGTGAAAATCTGAGCTCCAGCAGGGTTGGCACTGGCAATGAGGATTACCTTTTCCAAGACTTTTCATGATTAAATGCAATTTTCCACGACCGAGAAACTTCGAGAAACCAAAGAATCCACTCCAAAAAAACAGAATATTCACACTTCAGTTCAACTTTATATGCCGCGCAGTGGCCGAGCGGTTAGTGTGTTTGACTTGCAACCCTAGGGTCGCGAGTTTGAGCCCCGATCAGACCACTTTAGTTTATATGCCAATTACACCTTTTGAACACTAATAGACGGCGAAACGTTCTTGAATTTCGAACGAAACACTTAAATTAATAATTAACATCATGTAATTTAATTTTAAGAGCATATGTTTTGTCAAACAAAGTCACAACAAATAAAATTAATATCTATCCATTACTCTTCTATGGCCTCGGCCATTTCCACCAAATTCCAAGACAATTCCCAGTCTGGAAAATGCATTTTCAAATTCCATGACTTTTCATGACCATGTCAAACCTTTCCTGATGGAAATCGAACCCAAGACCTTCCGTAAACCAAAAAAAACTTATTTTTGTCGCCAAAATATTCAGGAAGTAAGAAGTTTTACGACAAACTGATTAACTGAACTACACAGAAACGGATTGATACATTTAACGCTATCTCACGTGGTTGATTAACTGATTCTTGAATGAATAATCAACAAATTGCTCACATGTTGACTGGTTAACTGGCTGAAAGACCGACTGGTTGTGTTTGGTTGATTGACTAACAAATTGACTGGAAGACCGACTAACTGATTGGTCAACTGACTAATTCGTTAACGGTCAAAAGAAGTTACTCTTTTGGTTGACTTGCTGATTGAATAATGACTGATTGACCAGTTGATTGGTTGATTCACTGAAAGACTGTGATTAATTGCGAACCAACTGATGAGCATAAGAGCCACTCAGGATACATAACACCTTACCTGCAACAAACAGGGCTTCTGGTGGAGAATGTAGAACTGACTCACAACAAACTGAAGACATTGAATAGAAAAAAAATTTAAACATCTTTAAAACAAATTGATTGCTTTCGAAAGTATAAAATCACTAAAACATCTTGCCTCAAACGAACAGTTCTCTAAAACTGTTCATACTAAATTAAGTTAAATCTACAGATTCTTCATTAAACACTTTTTAGAAACAGATGGACTACCTGTAATTTCATTTCGGGTTCTTTGTTTCACATGAAGTTCAATATATTATTACTGAAGTAATATGTGGAATGTGTACTTCTAGATGTATATGTTGATTTCCGACAATATAGCAAGTACGATGTTAGAACACAATCGATTTAAGATTTAGGGACGGACCAGTTGATATCGTGGGGGGGGGGGGGAAG
>JAOBRD020379789.1:0-19878 GCA_027575215.2 Hydrozoanthus sils
CATTATCATTGGTTTTGTAGCCTGCGTAGCGGTTATTTTTAGAGAGAGATCAGGCATTATTTGAGCGAGCCGCCATGTTGAACGCGCGAACGAAAGGACATGGCGGCCCGCTCGATTTACTGTTTACCTATCCCGTAAAAAACAGCCACTACGCAGGTCTAGTTCATTTTGTGGCATCGCTTTGTTCTTTGCTGCAAAACCGTAAGTTAAGTACATTATGGTTTACTCTACATATGTGGACCAGCTTGAGTGTGTTCACTTACCAAGTAAATAACCTTTTACCCTCAAAGGAGCCATCGTGCTTTCCGTCTGCAAAAACGCAACAAAAAGATCAGTGATAGTCCTTTTTCTATTAAAAAGTACACATCTTAAAAAGAACAACCAAAGAACTTTTTTGATTTGATCAAATTCAAAATGCGATTTTACGATTTATTTATTTTCTCTTTTTATTTGGTCAATAATTGCTGCTGACCATTAAGGACGACTGGCTCACAGATTAAGGAACTGACGTTGCACCACAACAAATTAAAAGGAATGGCGTCGTCAAAAGAAATTTGTGTAGTTAGCCAAAATGGCGGCGATTTTCATCGTTTTGAAAAATTTCGCGCTTCGTTCATATCAAAACGTTTTTAGGGAGATGCTTTTCCGAAATGTAGTTTTTGATAAAGAAAAAATAGGAAAATTTTATGAGCTCTTTAATTAAAACCATCTTTATGAAGCAACTAAATAAAAAGTTGATAAGCAGCAAAAACATTTTCTTTCTTTATAACTGACGAATATCTAAATGTTTTAAGCAGTTAGATTTTCGGTAAAATCCTTTAGCGCCAAGACTTTGTAAAATGCTCCTAAAATTGCTTTGGTACTCTTCTTGTTAATAACATATTATATATTATACAATATACTATGCAATATACAATAATATTTTTATTATTACGGTTATCATTACTGTCACTATCATTGTCATAATTATTATTATTATCATTATTATCATTATTATTATTATTATTATAATTATTGTTATTGTATATTATAAAATTATCTTGGGTTTCTAACAAATATCAATTAAGTGTCTAAGGAGGGACTGAAACCCTTTCCATATTCTCCTATCACTGTGTTTGGATGCTATTAGGAGACGGGGGATAAAGATGATTACATGAAAAGGTGAAAAAAAGATAAGGTAGCTTAACTACAAACTGTTTCGAGAAACAATCAGATTCATAGTTAATGTCTTCAGATTCATTTGTTTGCTTCTAATACTTTTAAAAAGCATATACAAATACTAAAAATCTTGGGTTTCTTATAAATTTTAAATTGGAAGATCCGACATATGTTCATTTAAATTTATATACATTTTGTTGACTCGCCGATACAAGGTTACAAAAGCTTAATGTTAAAAACTCGAGGACTGACTCTGTTCCTTCAGAGGTTTGGACAACGGCGACATTGAGCCCTTTTCATCGTTTCAAAATATTTCAAAAACAGAGACACGAACAGTATGTATCTTAAATGTCAAAATGAAAACTAGTGATTTCCATATTGTAAGAACAACAATGTTTGTGAATTTTCCATGACTTAGGCCATGTTACCCATGGCAGTTAGGAACCAAGTGAACCAGTGCTCTGTATTCACCTAGTCAAATGCGGTGATGACTTGACCCATATATTTCATATGTAAAACGATCAATTTTTAATTGGCTAGAGATTATACAACTTGCCCAGAATCGCTAGAAGTTTTTTTCCATGGTGCAATGGCGCTGCGGACTAATGACATATCGAATAAGAGAAACAAGCTATCGTAAAACCGAGAGGCAGCTAGTGCAGTGTCTTGAGCTGATCATAATCTTTAAAAGACAGCAAGAAAAAGGTTCTTGTGTATTTAAGATCGCTACGTTCCCTATACACAATAAAAATTTCTATTTTAAGAGTGCACTACGGCATTTGAATATAGGGGGAGACACTGGAAACCAACTGGACTTGCATTAAGTTAATGCAATAGGAGGGCGGGTGTCACAATTACTACACTGATCCAATGTTGGAATATCAACAATAACAGTAGGGAAGAATAAAGA
This sequence comes from Hydrozoanthus sils, assembly GCA_027575215.2. Taxonomy (NCBI): domain Eukaryota; kingdom Metazoa; phylum Cnidaria; class Anthozoa; order Zoantharia; family Hydrozoanthidae; genus Hydrozoanthus; species Hydrozoanthus sils. The sequence continues at coordinate 2,069 of JAOBRD020379789.1, forward strand.
CAAAAAGCTAACCATAGTTGTCCAACTCGACACCTATGTAAGTGTCTTTGCGTCCAGGTAGAGTGCCAATGTACTTCACGACCCCACGATTAGTCCTTCCCCCTGTTCTAAGTACCATAATACGCATACCAATACGGATGTCCTCTAAAGATGAAGGTGCAAACGGCTTGGCACGAGTCTTGTGACTGGCGCTATTAACCTTATAGTTTGCGGTAAAATCAGATGTATATGGAGATGAGGAAAAAGAATCTGGGGATGAACGAGAGACAGACGTGTGGTGCATATCGTGGTTGGTGTAGTCACTGGAAGAAGGCGACACACGACCGATATCGGTAAATCTGGAAGGTGTAGAGGTCGTGGGATCCAGTGTGGCAGATGACGAAAATGTAGATCTGAATTCTGGACGCGAATGAGAGGCAGATCTTTGGTGAAGGTCATTGGTGGCATATTTCGAAATCGGAGAAGAACCTATTAAAAAAAGTAAGGGACTGGTCAATTAGACATGTAGAGGGGGAGGGGGGGGAGCTGGAACAAAAGCAAAAATGACAAAGCTAAATCACATGGCCAACCGCATTACAAAGACATAAAATTTCCTGACCCACCCCCTTTCCCTGGCTCAAAACTTTATTGATAAAAATCCACCTTACAGAAAACTTGGGTAAAGTTAGGTTAATGAAGACTTGACAATCAAATCAATTTTCTTTAAAACGACCAGGGCTCCCCGGATGTACAACATTCTTGATCTCAAATAAAACTTTTGTTAAGTCTATATCTAAATCAGCAACTCTTTAACAACTATTCTCAGAAGGGGAGGTGAATAGACAAGGATATGCACCGAGCCGCGAAAGCGGCGAGGTGATTATACTTGGCTTTCAGTGACACTGAGGTGAACAATTACGTTAGCATATACCCATCAGTGAGAAATTACTTTTTTTCAAAAAAAAAGATGAATCAACAAAAAAAAATTAGTTTTTTACCAAGCTACTGTGCGCATAGACACGTGCTTCGTGTACATTTGAGTTTCGTTTACATTCTTCAGGGTTTTTTTGAACATAAATGTCGTGGATTTTATTTTTAAGCAGGTTTTGAAAGAAAAATTTTGTCCAAAGCATTAAAACCAAAAAGACAAATCTTGTTATCCTCTTCGTGTTTTCTGGAATGGTTCTTCGTTTAAAGCAATCATTTCCTCGTCTATAACTAACGGGTAACGCGACGCCATTTTGACTACCACCTCAAAATCAACTAATAGTCATGGATATTGCGAGATACAGGAGCCAATCAGAGCGCGCGAAAATAGATATTGGTTGCTTTGGTAAATACTAAAAATTGTTAACTATGTGCGTATTATTAACGCCAAGCAATTCATTTTGATCAGTTCCACGGTTTGACTTTTCCAGGTGGCGCCATTTTGCGCAAATGGTGCCGCCATGCGACGTGTTACGGTTGCAGTGCCAGTCTCCATTCTCAATAAGTACATTAGCAATGAACGAGAAGGCTCTGGCACTGCAGCCATGATACGTCACAAATTAAAATGGCGAAATGGTCAAAACTCAAACTGTGGACAAAATAAATTGCTTTGCGACAGTATACGCACAGAACTATCATTTTTGAATCGCTAATATTGACATAGACTCAAAAGTATCATTTCTGACCAAGAATGTTGTACAGCTGAGCTGTCCATTTTAAGCTTATTACGCTAAAAGAATTATTCCAATGGCTTACCATGGTATGAATGTGGACGATGACGTCTTGGTTTGGTATCCGCGTCTGTACGTCTGAGGATTGGTGTGTCAGTGTGCCTATAGACATAGCAAACATAACGATGATGCCACGATGAAAATCAATCCGAGAAAGGAAAACATCGTTTACAATAAATCGAAGTAGGAAAATCTGCCTTCTTTGTTTCAGTTATGTACTGTTTTAGCCGTAAAACGTATCTAAATCTAGTGGCTACTGAATCCATATTGTATAAAAAGGTACGATGTTATATACACAAAACTTTAGTAAAAAGGCACATTAAAGGTCAAATAAATTACCCATCGAGCAATAAAGACTCACATGCGTAGCTGAGTCCTTGACGGGAATCAAGCCCATTACCCTTTGAATATCGGTCAAATGTTCTATCCAACTAGCAACAGAGACTAACATTGGCAGCTGAGTCCTTGATAGAAATTGAGCGCATTACACTCTCATTACCGGTGAAATGCTCTATACACCAAGCAAACGAGGCTCTTATGGGCAGCTGAGCCCATCTTTTTGGGGTCGAGCCCATTATACTTTAGCTAACAGTCAAATGTTCTACCCATCGAGAAAAAGAGACTCACACCGGTGGCTGGGTCCTTGAAAGGAATGGAGCCCATTACCCCCTGATTCTCTGTCAAATGCTTCATCCAATGAGCAATGGAGACACGCATGGGTAGTCGAGTCCTTGATGGGAATCGAACCCATTAGGCATTTTCCTCTGGTTACACAATCCTGAACAGGAATCGAGCCAGTTGTTACCATCTAATTACTGGTCAATGCCCTAACCCTCTTCCTTACATAGAATTACATTGTGTGATTCCTGTTTTTGTCTCTTGCTTTCTCTGACTATTTAATTTTAAGCATTTCCTTTTCACCCCTACAACCAAGTTGCTTCTGCCAGCTGCTCATCATTTCCCGATCGGTTCATATACTGATATGACATGCAGTCTAACTCTAACCATCTGACTCAATAAAAACTATGACTGATAAACAGATGGTGATGGGTTTGATTAGAATCAATGATTTTAATATTCTCTGAGGAAGTCAAATGAAATAGCTTTTACTTTCCACATCAACACACCAAGCTCCATCCCTTTCCTGAAGACAACAGCCACGTAATACGATCATAAAACCAAATTTGAACTGTTCTCAATACTATATAAAAGTTCCCTAAAACAAAAAGCAGTAATAAAACGCATCTTTATGTTCTTATTGTTTCAAAGCTTTGTACAGTTTGCGAAAGCAAAACTATGACTGACTAATTAGGCATTACCCCTCAAGGTATCTGTAGTTTGTCGAATATGAAGTGTCATCCCTGTCACCCAATGAATTATATCGATGTCTAGTAGAGGTAAAGTCTTTCTTGTAGGAATCCAAACCGTATAGAACAGGATCGTACGTGGACGTTTGCACCTGCAAATTTCATAACCCTATTAATTACCACAATTTCAACCATTGAGCAGTAACAAGGAAAGAACCCGAACCCGGATGATACTTAGGCAAGACATTACCCAACTTTCTAAGTAAAAAAGAACCGGCTTTTGGTGATGCTGAAACACAATGAGTGTTTGTCATGGGCTTGACACAACGGTTGGAAAACAAGCAACTTAGGATGAAAGGACTCCGTGCGGTCTTTGACGGTCCTATAGATACAAAGTGATGAACATTCTTCCAATAAAAACTAAATTATACCCTCCTAAAATACGTTTGACTAGGCAACCTAATTAAAGCACGCCAGGAAGCTTCTTCATTCCTTATTGTTCTGTCCTAGAAAGAGATGGGAGTGAGTGGAGGGGGTTGATGGACCCTGGAGACTTCCGCACGCTGAAGACTGTTGATCACTAGGGCTCAAAAAAGGTTTAGTTTTACTTACTAGCAACATCAACAATGATTAAATAACAAAGAAGTCTTAAAAGAACATTTGCCATTATGGCACTGAAGTTTTGGCCGTATAGTAGGAGAATTGCAGAGTAACAAACCGAGTCAGTAACAAACATTGCAGCATTACCACTAACAGTCGAAGATCTTTAAGGGGTTTCCTCTTTGTTTCTGTTTTAAACTGAACAAAGGGCCTTACCTCACCGTTCGACAGTAACGTACTTCTGACACTACCGCCCCTGCTATGGAGGTCAGAGTAACCATTAAGCCTCGAATATGGATAACTTGATAAGCCTCCGTGCGTGCTGGTCGTGAGGCGATTGCTGTCTGTCAAATAGGTTGGCGAGTATTTTAATCGCTCCTCCTCTTTAAATCTTTAACAGAAAAATATTTTATGACTTATTTATGTTTGGTTTATCAAAATCAAACAACTGGTAACCCGAAGAACAGAAAAATGATTCACAAGTAGTTTATGAGTGGATTACCAAATTTGAACAACTAGTAGATCGAAAAACCGAGGAACGAGCCATAACTGCTTTAATCTTTTTTTATGTCAACTCCGACCTCTTAATTTAGCTCGAACTTTTCTAGTTTGATTTGCTTGGGTTGAACTTTCAGACCCAGGTGTGTTGCTAAATTCTCCTAACTAGATCCCAGACTTTTTACTGAACAACTTTGACAAGGTATACAAAGGACTTTCAGCTTGCTTCGTAAGGTGAAATCAATTTTCAACTAAATTAAAAAAAATACTATGAGCTTCTTTTCTAATCAAAATTTATTTTTCAAACTTCACACATCAATTTTAGTTTAAAATCTGAAGCACTAATGTAATTTCAGATGTGAAAAATTACACATTCTCTTACCTTGAGCTGTTATGGTTTAAGAGTCGGTTGAATGATAGTTCCGTCTCGCTTTTGGCTCTGGTCAGTTTGGCTTCAGCAGCCATTTTGTCAAGTTTGGTGGAGTTCAACTGTTGGCTCAGTTGCCGTTTTTCTCTTTCAAGTCGAGAGACTTCATCACCCAGCACTTTGTTGCGGTCAAGTAATACAAGGTAGCTGGTGGAATCTTTTTGTAAATTGTCAACCTAAATCATAAGGAAAAAGTTGAACATCGACTATTACAGACTAGAACATTGACTATTACAGAATATGTATTCCATCATTAACACCGCTAGAACCACCAAAGTTTGCTAGAAGAGAATATTTCCTTCAAGTCATTTTGTTTATTTGAGATCGGTATGTGGATACTTGTGAGTAATAACATTTGGTTTTTTATTAATTCTACATTTGATCGTCATTTTTGTCCTTGCAAATTTTCGCAACACGTAAATACGAATAAGTTACACAAACAACGATAGTAATAAGGAAATTAATGCTAAGTGATGGTTACGTTGACGTTGATGATGATTAATAACTTGAAGAGCATGTGACACGAAACTTCAAAAAGATTACCATTAAAACATTGGTTTTCCAAGTTTAAGGAATAAGGGTTGTAAATACGCCTGGATACGGCTTATAGAATTTTGAACTTTTAAAAGTGTCTCTTTCAAAGCCTAACCAAAATTATGCATCAGGTCATGTGATTTTCGCCTCAGTCCATCCAAAATCGAATCTGAGACATCAATGATAGCTATATATAGTATCTATTGGGTGATCTAGCAGTGACGGTATTTTAAAATCTTATTTTTCTTTACTCTGTTGCACCATAATGATATACTGAGGTGGGACGCACGAGATCGAGACGTCATCTTAGTGGGATTGTGGCCGGGGCACTTTGAGCGCGAAAAATTTGAAATTCTGCAAGCTATATTTAGGCACGTTTTCACATTATTTTGCTCAACCTTTTTATCAGGCTTTATTCAAATTTAAGCTTAAAACAGACTGCTATAAGTTTATCTAACCATTACAAATTTTAACAATTATTACGTGTTTATGCCTCAAACTTTGCAAAGCAATGTTTTTAATAGCACCCTTTTTGAAAATCGAATTCATGTCACATGCTCATCAATTTGATGCTAGATAATCATTACGTAAAAGTTGATGATAATAAATGATTTAATAATACGATGATCAGACGGAAAACACTAACTACCATGGTATTGATCAAAGTCTGGATGACAACGACAATATACACTTAATGTGTAGTCCCCAGGGAAATAGTCAGTATTGTTTTCCCGAGAGTCCCTGTGTTTCTTGAGACGAAGTCGAGGGAAAACAAAACTAGCTTGTTTCTCGAGGGATTATACATTAAGTGCTTTGTTTTATATTCTGACTTTCGCTCATTTTGTTGAGTGAAAGTTTAGGTATATAACAAGAGTCACTAATGTTCTTACTTTCGTCTGTAGCCGGCGGTTTTCCTGTTTCAGTTCTTCCAACTGGATCTGGCAAACAGTCTCGATACTCTTCTGTTCTTCCTCCATTTGGCGGTTGGCTTCCTGCAGCTTTCGAACTTCATTCTCACGCTTGTCGAGTTTCCTTTTCAGCTTTCCAAACTCTTGTTCCAGCTCCCTCATAACTTCCATATCTTGCTGGTTCAGCCCCGCTACAGTCTATGGCAAAAATCTGAATTGAGCTTCTGGGTCGCGAAGTACAAAGCTTGATTAGTGGTTATATCGTATGTTTTCTTTCGTTTTGAGACCTCAATATTTTGTAGTACTGTCGTCTCAAAATTGTGTTCCTATATCAGCTATTGTTTTCTTAGCCAACTAGCAGAAAGCCACTGTTCTGGGAGTCATGGAAACGTATTTCTTGATAGGAGAATTGAGCTTTACAACGTCGCCATCGAAAACTTTTCGACTTAAAACTAAAGAAAAGAAGTTTGAATTGCAATACAAAACTAGCTGCGATTTCGAGACGGCAACATCACAAAATTTTGATGGCGTTCCAAAGAAAATACGTTTACGCATTGGGCTCCGTTGCCGCGCAACTCCGCCTAATATGGAATATATTTTCTCCTAACTAGCCGTCAATATTTTGTGGAGTTATCGTCTCAAAACCGCAGTTAGTTTACAATCTTTGGTTAACTCTTCACAAACTTAATTGGTTGTCAAGATAATTAAACCTGGATTAGAAAAAAATACATGATAATTCTCTGTTTACGAGTACATGTTTTTTTTTTTTAAAAAAAAATGATGCGAGCTTGCTGTAAAATATGGAAATATATTGTTTTGACATCTGGAAACCACAACAAATTACTTTAATAACTCGGCATATTTCTTAAAATCTAAATGGAGGTACCAGTAGACAGAACATAGGATGACTCTTTGGTGTGACTGTTTTTGTGTACAAAAAAAAACTTAAAAACGATCACAGAAATATCCAAAATAACTACAAAAAGTAACACGCAATCAATAGCTTGTTATTCTCAGATCAAATACAACACCAAAAATGCTTACATGATTTTTTTCAATTCCCCACAAACCTGTAAGTTCAATACTTGTTGCTGTAAATCCTTATTCGCTTCGTCCAACGCAGCAAGCTTCACCTCGAAGTAGGCTTTTGTCTGATCAAGCAGGCCCAGCAACCCATCCCTCTCCTCCCTGAGTGTTTCTAACTCATTAGATCGAGGCTCATCCACAAGGTCCTTACCACTCGCTGCCTGCGAATACAAAATATGAGCAGCAAGTAGCTGTTACGTAAGAAAGAACAACAGGCCCTGTTCCCTTAACCAAGCACTAAGACACCTCAATACTGGGAGATACCCTTGGTAAGTTGAAATGCTGCAAGTGAGGTTAAGAGCCAAGTCCTAGTTGTAATTTTGTTTGGTTTTGTAGTAGTGTTGATAGCTTAACGAAGGGAAAGTAACTTCGAACGATGTAAAATGTTCGTATGCGTTCAAGAACGGAACCAGTTTTCAGAGTCAGTGGAAGTTCTTCCAAAGGTAATTTCCGACAACACTTACAAACCGGTCCACCAATGGAAGTCCCAAACCCACATGGCATCTGAGAGACACTTGGGGAAATCTTACAAAAATTCCGCGCTGCTCGCCCTTTGCAGCTCGCAGCATTAACTGTAACTATAACTATATTTTTTAAGTTGTTGCCCTACCCAAAAAGTGCTGACTGTTGATCTAGGTAAAAAATAACTAGCAATACAACTACCCCTACGGGGATAATTAAGTGTCATGGTAAAAATTCTCAAACAAACACAAACTTCGTTTGACAAGACAAGTTGAACGAGGTAACGAGGACGGCAACGAGGGCGGCAAGAATAGTGAATATAATATCTGCACACTGGAGAGAACCGTGCTGGCTATCTGCACGCCGTTGCCTTCGAAAATACAACGTAAATTTTTGGAGTTCTTAAGACTATGGCAACAAGCAAAGGAAAGTTTTCTGAATCTTCTTATATGTTTATGAAGGAAACTTTACTTCAATCTCTTTTGTTCACAAAGCGTAACTACAGGGTTTGCTGTTTGAAAATTGTTGGCGAGAGACAAAAAACTCACCTAAGCTAGTCAAGGTAAGCTGTCTTTACCAAGGGATAAGAGCTTAAAAGAAATTTGTACAAGGACAGTGCACCACTGCCCTGATACCAGTGTTACTTCAAGTTTCATCCAAACTTTAAGTACTTCCATTCACACTAACAACCGACTGTATTTAGAAAATTTAAAAAGACCTAAGTAAATTATACTTTTAAATCAGAAACACCTTTTGTAATGTGTCAACATTATTTAATAAAGACAATTGAAACGTGTGTGCTGGCTTTCACAAAACCGCAATAAAAATTAGTCATCCACCAGACTGTAAACATGCGTGATTGATCATGCGCGTGAATTTTTCCAATGCGTACAGGATAAATCACAACAAACTGCTAAGACTATATTTCCCAATGATGCAAGCGATTCTTGGACGAAAGGTGAACAATTAATCGCTTTCCTCAGGTCTGTTTTGCGCGAGCAATGGCAAGCGAGAGCGATCGCTAGCCTCAAACAGCAAGCCCTGTAACTAGGACAATTTAAGAGGAGACAAAACGCCGGAAGAGGTCAAAAATGGCAAGTAAGCCGCCGTTGTCTTCGTCGCCTTCGTCGCCGTTGTCTTGGTCGATGTTTGCGTTCCTTAAGTCCCTAATGACCAGTAAAACTTGGAATCGAGTTAAATGTTAACCACTTCACAAAACATGCCGCCACCTGAAATGCACTGCTATCACTTGGAATAGAAACAGCATTTGGCGAGCTCACAAAAGGTCTTCTAGAAGATGTTTCTCTTGGTAAAGGCTTGCGTCCTGAAAACACTGGGCTGTGTCTTGGGGATGATCTTCCGGAGCTTCCGGGCACTAAGGGTGCTTGAACAGTGGTTGGACTACGAAACTCGGAAGTTCTCTTAGATGCTTCATCAACCATTTTGGGCGTGGCTTCTCCTACGAGATGAGAAGCAAATATTTATTACTTGACTATTGAACAGAGAAATACAAAATCGTAAAATCTGGAACTGATTCTGCAAAAAGAGTCTGAGCTTCAAAATGTATCCATTTATAACACAAACGGTATTTTGCGTTCTTGAATGTTTTAACACATATATTAACATGGCATAACAATGATGGTAATAGTCCTATGGGAGCACTCCATGTTATACGTGTATTAAAACAAAAACGATGTTAAAACAGATTAGGAGTACTCACCAGGTTGTGAGTTCCTTCTTTCCCTCGGTGAAAAACTACGTACAGATGAAGGGCTCGAGCCTCGCCTACGGTAGCTGTAGACTGCTTCCGTACCAGAATGTGGAGATGTAATGGACGACACCCTAGAAGAGTCTGACGACCTTTTGGCAGAACAAAAAGGGAGTAAAGTGACGTTTCGAAGAAATATTATGTTAATGCTCACGCGTTAACAGTGTCAACTTTTGTAATTGCTGTATTTCAAAACGATGATACTGTCTTACCAGAGTGAAGGCAGCATCTCTTTTTATTCTAGAATGAGTTTCCCATATTGATAACACCAGAATGAGAAAAACTATGTTAAACAGAGCTCGCGATCGAGATTAACATTTAAGGTCACTGCCCGTAGGGCAAATTAAATTCAGAATTTGCTTGCCGATCAAAAAATTACACTGGCTTAACAGTTTTTTTATGCAGTTATTAGAACTAATCTGTTTATTCTCGTAAAGATATCTTCCATTCCGCCACTTATACTTCCCCCCAAAAAATCTTATTCTATTGTCATATATATGCAAGGTTGCCTTCTTGCAAGATTTTTTAGTGTTGATATAAAGAGTCTAATGGTAAAAAGATATCTCTGCTTTTTAAAATTATGCGAGGTTTTACAAAACTGTTCTCCTATCTTAGAAATTCCCGCTTTCAGTCTTGTTAGTCAAGCGCTTTTCCCGTTTCAATCGAGTGTCTTAATTAAGCCAGAAAGTTGACAAGATTGTGATAGAAGCAACAACACAACCAGCTCTCTTTCGCAAGTTATGGAGCTTGAGATACGAGGACGGCAACGCCGACGAAAACGGCAGAAAACAATAGTGAATACAAAAGCTGCACGCGGGAATGCACCGTGTGGGCCACCTGCACGTCATTGTCTTTAAATTAGGGAGTTTACGAAACGAGGAGGGCGACGCCAACGACGGTGGCAAAAAACAATAGCTAAGACAATAACTGCACATTGGAATGCACCGCGCGGGCCACCTGCATGTCGTCGACTTGAAAATTACGACGCGAAAAGCTTAATATTGGGGTTTTTTGGACTACGGGAACGATAAACAGAAAATCTTCTCAATCTTCTTTAACCTTTATGCAGGTTGCTTTAACATTTTTCTGTTCACAAAGCGTCACTAGGACAAAAGAGAGGGCAAACGAACCAGACATTGGGTCAAAAAGGAAAAGCAAGAAATATGTTTTTTGAAAGCTGCAGTCGACAGCGCCGTTCCTCGTTTCGTTAACTGCCTAATTAAAACGTGAAAAAACTCACTTTTGAAATTCTCTCAACTACACCCTATAGAGAAAATTTTATCAATCTTCATTTACTTTTAAGAAAAAAATTTCATCCCCTTCTATACAAAAAACGTATTAAGGAAATGAACTGTTTCCTTTAAAATTACGAGTGGTGCTTACTGTGGTTGGCACTGGTTAAGGCTAAAAAGTAATTTTAAACTTGAAAAATGTCACTCATACAAACCTCCTTCTGCTTGGATCCGAGCGTGGTGACTGTTCGGCTGGTCTCGAGAAAGATGATATTTGGTACCCAGCCTCTTGTTTCAAATTTCGATCACGGGCTGATGAGGTGGAACGTTCAGAATGGGTCGTGCTCGATTCAGCTCCAGGGGGACTGGGAGTAACTGGCTCTTCATTCAAACCAATGTTTTCAAGTTCTACAGATCCTGTGAAGCAGATGGCAAAGAGTTTTAAAACTGTCGGGAGCTGTTCAAAAACTAAATATCTCTCTCTCTTACTCCCTGATCAATTTCATTTTTTATAAATGTAAATTTTGACTAACCAGCAAAAAAGTTAAAGAAGTATTTTCCAAGATATATACTCCTTTATGTCAAAATATCAGTTAAGAAATCCGGTTTGACAACGGTTGACTGTAAACGGATGGGAGTGTATGCTTGGGCTCAAATAGTCAAGAAATAAAGTGAAAAGAATCATTTGTTATGAAAGGTAAACAATACTTATTCGATTGTCTCACGATTTCGGTCATGACTAAATGACCTTACTTTCCGAATGCCACTGCTAGTCCTAATAAGGCGATTGTGTAGACTGGTTGAAAGCTTGTCTATATACTCGATGGCGGATCACGTCTTCTTTGCTGTGATTGGTTAGTTGGTCCATCGCCTGATGAAGACTAACAACAGCAGTCGAAAATTCGCGTTCATTTAGTTATGACCAGAACCGTGAGACAATCGAACAAGTATCGTTTTGTAAGTCAAAAAACAATAAAAAATAATCCACCGGGAAGCAAAGTCGAATGCAAGCCCAGGATAGTCGAGTAAGAACTTGACGTTTTAACTGTCTCAAGTTAAAAAATGGCCTATGTTCAAGTATCGGCTGGTAAAATGTTTAGCTTTCCAGTAACAGCAAGTGCAGCGATTACGGTTTCTTTGTAGATTTATACTTTCAGCTCCAGCAAGTCTATCAACACCCTGTTTCTTCTTTCATAACTCATACAGCGTAAGACATTTGGTAAGAAGAAAATAAGAGTTGATCAAACATAGCAAACTGCTGGGTATGAAAAGCAAAATTTTCCTAAACTGTTGACATGAAAAGTATGGGTTCTCGTTGGGAGAATTTAGTAATACGCCCTTTAGTGTATTTCAGGCTGAAAGGGTTAATAACCTCAGCTAGGTTGAACTGATTTCGTATTGTTTTCACTTTTTGCAGCTGCAAAACGATCGACTGATCATGACATTAATTTTCTAATTCCCTCAAAATTGAACTTCCACGGAGATGAAATACTAGGCTAAATCCTTTCTTGAGTCACGTTTCCCATTAGGCCAGCGTTTACCTCCGGAGCCTGAAGTGTTCAGTTAAGTGAAAAAGAGTATTTTACCTCCCACGACAGGGCACAAATCTATCGCAGGTTAGCCCCTAGCAGAAGCTGGTACTCATTTGTACAGCTGAGTCGACTGGAACAAGTCAGGTAAAGTCTGTTGCTCAAGGACACAACACAGCTCGAACTCACAACCCTTGGATTACAAGTGGAATACACTAACCATTCCGTCACTGCGCTGCCGACAAGAGAAAGAAGAAAAGTTGAGATTTGGGTAAGCAAAATTGTATAATTTCATTTGAGATTACCTGGAGTACGCGATCGGTTGTGTGACGGTTCAGTTGTAGACCTTCGGGCAGAGTCATTCACGCTAGCTTCAGGATCTGTGGGGGTGCCTCTTGAGGTGCTTGCCACCATTTCTCCGTCCAAGTTTCCAGGTAGATCAGTTGGAACTCCTTGTGAGTGAATTGCAGGGAATAATCTAACTTGGCCGTCTTCGTCATTTACTGACCGCCTGGTTGGTCGGGTTTGAATATCAATTTCAGGAGAAATGTCGACTGATTCAACGGGTGAAACAGGGGGAGGACTACTGTTGGGACAAGGGAGAGAATGATGTTAAGTGCCATCGTTTTTTTTTTCGTGGAAAATCTGAACAGTATTTTACAAGAACCGTAAATTTTACTCTGAAAGTAACTAGTGTTTGAATTTCGGCTTAACCCAAAGTTACAGTTAACCAGCCTTTGAACAACGCAGCCCTGTTTTAAATTTCCTAAACAGCAACATTGGTCAACTGAGCATGTCAAAGTGACTACTTGTACTCCAAATGTTCTTATTCCAGAATAGGGCAACAAACTGTACATTAAGTCATTACAGTTGCAATGTGCAGCTCACCTAGGGCTTGGGCTAACTGCAGCAGATGAATGGCGGGAAGCAGACGAGGAAGGTAGGGGACTGGGCCCTTCTTCAATGGAACCTTCTGAAACAAAAATGGTGTTGTCAATACCTGGGATAATAATTGACGGAGACCATAAATAATTTGATCAAGTGCCAAAAGATTCAGCATTTAGCAATTAATATGATTAAAGATTTTAACAATCTCATATACACCATGTCTTATACACGCGAAAGCTTGAAAACTAGTATTTTACCAATATATTTGAAGGTTATGACCACAAGCAGTGTGTTCAGGCATTCAGGTAGGAGTAACTACAGTTTTAGTGATAATCAAACGATGAAGACTGAATATAATCACAGTCTCAGTCACAGGAATGGCTTAGGCCAATCACGTTCCTAGCACTTGATTTCCCTGCCAAAATGGAGTTCCCTTTCCTGGGAAAAATCCTTGGGAAAAGGATGGGTTGTAGTATCGACGATGGCAGTGGTGAATCATAGTGATAGAGTATATGATGCTGACAATGATGGATGATGACACATGTAGTCATGCAGAGCCATTTTCACCGTGAAAGTTAGGGTGAAAACGATCGACTGAAGATGGTAGTTATCATCGCAAACCTGATGATGGTGATAATAGTGGTGGTGAAGATTGCGGTTACAATGATTGTACTATTTTTGTGTTTTTTGGTAAAAACGATTATAATTACTCTGATGATACCATTTCTATGATGTTTTCGGTGAAGATTGCGGTTACTCTGATGGCACAATTTCAATAAGGAATCGTTTTCAAATGATGTTTTGGTGAAGAAGGTAACAACTTTTTGACGCAAAGTGTAGCACAAAAATTAACGCGATATCTAACAACGCAAAACGCAACAAAACTAAATTGGTGCATTTATACTGTATATAATTGCCGCTGCACACTACACGATTTTTTCTCGAAGACTCGAGGTTTTTTGTTTCTGTTCCGATCGTAGCTCACCATAAACTAGCCAATTTTTTTGGTCTGAAACAGCGTCAGTCCACGAACTCCGCCATGTTAGAATTTGCGCTTGCCACTTGTCACACACTGCAATCCCGCTTTCCATTGGCTGATTCTTAGGGAAATTGCAACAAATTATCGGCCACAGCCACAGACTATGGCGGCGGTCACTTATGACTGACCGTTACCATAGCAAATGTAACTAGTACTCATACAATTGTTGCCGTGGAAAACAATCATCTGGATGTGTACTGATTTTGTGCAAAAGGGGATATAACAATCTTTAACTCAAAAATAATATTTATGGGGCCATGAAAATGACCCTCCCCCAAGTTGGGCTAAATTGTTACACAAAGAAACTTTTTATTTTGCTTCTCAGTAACATGACGCTCAAGCTGAATGGGAAATGAAAGTCTATTGTATTTCTTTATGCTTCCAAATACCCATACAAATGACAACAAATGTTATTCGTTAATTATCCAGTCAGTAAGAAACGTTAACATAGTTTGTTGGCAATCAATACGTTCTAAAATGTTTTGCATACAGCTTAAGACAATTTCGCTTCAATAATTTAGTTTCATCTGGCAAAAAGGAGCTGCCTTGTATTTGTTTGGTTCGTTTCCAACAGCCATGCCGCCAACGTGGATGTTTAAATTAAATAAAGAAATAAACATTATATAGTCAATGACCACTTTTCAGGTTTGTTTAAGCCAGTGTGTTCCATTTAATAAAAATTCGTTGCCTAGATTTCCTAAGCCTGTATAAAAATTTTTTTTTGATTTTTCGTATTTCTTCTTTTTGTTTACAAAATAATGGACGAAAATCGAAACAATAAAACCCATTCAGATCTGTACTGTGGTCTGGATTTGTCATGGGTGGGTGCATTGTTCAAAACTGCGGGCCAAAAATGTGGAAAGAAAAGAAATGCAAAACAAATTTTGGGCTTTCGAAAAAAAGTTATACGCATAAAAGAATATAAAATAAAGTATCAGAAATGTACGAAAGTTTTCGAGTTGCAAGACTGTTAGATGGACCTCCTGATCTCGTAGGGGTGCTCATGCAAACTCCATCCCCACCCCCTCCCCCAAAGCGTCTTGGATTTTCAATTTTTGAGATTTTGATAAATGTCCATGGATTATAACAAAAATAGCTACAAAGCACCATTTTTAAGCAATAAAACTACAAGACTGCAACAGAAAAAAAAATTATAATGTATTTACAATTATTGTGAAAAACTCTCCAATTTCTTGAGAAAAACTGTTGTTTTGTGCGAAAGCTTTCGGGATTTGTGCCATACCTTCAAATATGTGGGCAATCAATTCGAAGGGGAGATCACTCTGACCCCCGCTCCTCCTTATGTATTGCCGTGGCTCGAATACTCGTTTCTACTTTAAAAGGCCCGATCTTTTATAGACACTCATTTTAAAAAAACATAAAAACATCTGGTATCAAGCAACCGCCCTGAAAATTTTGGATGGTTTTTGGATGCATAAAGAAATACAATAGATTTGTTACTTTGACGAAAATCCTAACTGGACTGAAGTGCATAAAAATAGGTAATATTTGCCGATAATAAGAGATTTGTCTTTAAGACAACAACGTAATATCAGAATGAAGGTGAACTTTTTGCGTTGTTACATATGGCGTTAGTTTTTTTGTTACATTTTGCGTCAAAAGTTGTTACATTTTGTGTTAATGTTACATTTTGCTTCAAAAGTTGTTCCATATTGCGTCAGTTGTTTCATTTTGCGGCATAACAACAGTTACTCTGATGGTACCATTTCTATAGTGTTTTTTGTAAAGAAGACTGCGGTCACTCTGATGGAACTACCTCAGTCTATGATGTTTTTGATAAAGAAGATTACGATTACTCTGATCGTACACTTTCTATACGGAATCGTTTTCAAGTGATGTTTTAGTAAAGGTTCCATTTACTCTGATGGTACCATTTCCATGATGTTTTTGGTGAAGAAGATTCCAGTTACTCTGATGGCACTATTTCTATGTTTTTGGTAAAGAAGATTGCGGTAACTCTAAAGGTATCATTTCTATGATGTTTCTGGTAAACAAGATTCCAGTTACTCTGATGGTACCATTTCTATGATGTTTTTTTGTAAAGAAGATTGCAGTTACTCTGATGGAACCATTTCTATGTTTTCGGTGAAGAAGATTCCAGTTACTCTGATGGTACCATTTCTATGTTTTTGGTGAAGATTCCAGTAACTCTGACGGTACCATTTCTATGATGTTTTTGGTGAAGAAGATTCCAGTTACTCTGATGGTGCCATTTCTATGATGTTTCTGGTAAAGAAGATTGCGGTTTTTCTTATGGTACAATTTCTATAGTGTTTTTGGTAAAGAAGATTGCGATTACTCTTAGGTACAATTACTTACTGTGATGGAAACATTTCAATGATGTTTTTGGTAAAGAAGATTAGGGTTACTATGATGGCACCATTTTTAACCAGAATGGTTTTTAAGCGACATTCTCGGTGAAGATGACTGTCAAAATCATAACAATTACCATGTTGGTAGTCTTGGTGATGCTTGTAGAGACGAACGTGATAGTGGTGATAGTGATGATAAAGATGGTGATTATTACAATCAGATATTCTAATGATCTGGTGTAGATTTTATCTAGTTTTTAAAATGGTGATGTGCCAGCACAACCAAACGGTGGTAGTGCTTAGGAGCTATTTTAAAGAAAAATCAGTAGACATACAAAATAGGACTTAACACCAAAATCTAAAAGCAATGTATGAATTTACCTTACAGTCAAAGTGGACATGAGAGTAAATCAAGGGCATCAACAACTTCCAATGATTTCAAGAATAATTTTAAGCACTTGTAACTAGTCTTAATGGAATCTAAAAACTTCATTCCCTTTGATTTCTGAAACGAACACTCTTTCTGTGCCACACTAAACTGTTAAAAACAAATTAAATCAAGACTCATGTCTACCGCTTGATTCTTGATGTGGTTGACTCGGTACACCCACTACTTCTGGCCTTGTACCCCACGTCATTTCCGTTCCGCTAACGTCACTAATGGGGCTGTTTCTGTCCAGCGAGTCGATGTCCTGAGTGTCTCCAGATGGAACCCAGGATGGTTCACCATGTTCAACCTAGCGATATCATCAATTAGAAGGTAACAAATTACATTAGTTGTCCTATAGTCTTTTATATGAAAACGGCTCACGCTATCAACAAAGTGTCGACAGAATTCGAGGTGAAAGTGGAAGAAATGATGTCCATGTGTGAACCAATTTTCCTGACATATTTTTACTTTTTCATAAATGGTAGCCAGTTCATTGGTTAATCCTTCCAAATACAAATTCGATTCCGTTGTTTATGTTTAAAACTTTACATAAATTGTAAAAACGATAAGGAAATAAAGAAAACTCTGCTCGTTTCATCGCCTCTTTGCTCAAGCTTCCATTGTGCTTCTGTCCCGGTTTTCATATGGTTCGCACTTATAAGAAAGGCATCTCCATCTCTATTTTAACATTCAAGAGAGAGAGCAGTGCTTTATTCATCATTCCCTATTCTATAACTGCTTCGTGTCCCCTCCAATCCTCTCCCATTTTATCATGATACTTGGAATGGTTCTCTGGAGTAAAATCCTCCAGCATCCCCCTCCCCATATATCATGCTGCTTGGAACAGTCCTCTTGAATAAAGCCCCCACAATATACTTCTCTTTGTACATCTTGCTACTTGAAAATTAATGGCTCTCTGGAACTGAGCCCTTAAGATCTTGTTCAGCGTCTACCATGCATTGATAACTTTTCGTAGCCATATGAGCCTCAATAGCGAAACAATGAAAATCATAGTTATAGAGGGGAAGGAGGGGTAACCGTAGTAAAGGAATACCATACAATCAATAAATAA